>SNQJ01S0008996.1:101555-121769 GCA_010110895.2 Picea sitchensis
AGTTCCTGAGTTGTTACCGCATCCTTCTTGTCCTCTGCCCCTTGACTGGTTTTATCCCTTCCTTCCAGACTCAATCGGGCTTCTGGGTTATTTCCTGCCTGGGCTTTGCTCTGCCTTTTGTTGGCTCTACTTCTGGGGTTTGGTTTAACAAATCCATCCTCATCATACTATGGTTTGGAATTTTCTGTTTCTTGCTTTTTATTAAGAGGGCATTCCCTGATCAGGTGGCCATGTTCGTGGCATCTTCTGCATCGAAAGGGGATTTGTTCATAATCGATGTTTTGGATCCATTCCTCGTCCCTGAATTCGAGGCATATCGCTTCTGGGAGTGCTCCCGACACATCCATCTCGCTCCCGACACATCCATCGCTATGCATGTTCTTGCGTAGGATGTGTATCTCCCTTTCAGGCTTGCTTCTGCGGTCTTTATATATTTCCCCAGTTTATTCCCTATTGCTTCGAAAGTGGAGGGTAGCCAGTAGTCTAAGGGTAGGGAGTAGAGTCTCAGCTAGACCAGTACCTTTTTGAAGGTCTCTTTTTCTGGGGAGAAATTCTCCTTCCATGGCTGCACGTACAGTCATGTTGATGCATGGAAGTATGGCCCTCCTTCAAATACTCTGTCTCTGTCCTCCAGGTTTATGAATACCGATGTGAAGAAACCTTTCGAGCCCAGGTGGAGCTCCACTTCCCCATTTGGCTTCCAGTGATATTTGATCCAGTTGCGCAGCGCTTTTTCTGTGGGCCATAATCCCATAAATTTGCAGATTAGCGCATGTGCCTTCATCTGATCTCTGTAGAGTTGTGTCTGCGGATCCTCCAATACCACCTTGGGTATCAGTGTTGCTTTGGGTTTGCATGGGTTACGCCCTTCGGTCTGGTTGGTCTTCGTTGTGTCTTGCGACTCGTTCTGAGTTTCTCTTGCTTCCTCTTCCCTGCATTCACTTTTCCCCTTGTTTCTTTCCAGACCTATTCCAGGGTCTGATCTCGAGGTGCCTGTCATTGGTGCCTTGAATACTCTGCCCCTTGGCCCTTTCCCTCTGTCTACCACTATCTGTTTGTATGAGGGGGTCCCCTTACCCCCTCCTCTGGTGCTCATGTTGCTCTCTGCAATGGCCGCAACTGTCCAAACCCTAGCTTGCAGTTGCTCCGAGAAAAAAAAATATTTGATCCACTTTTCATTCTTAACTAATTCTTTAATTTCACGTACCTAACATTATTATTCCATAACCTTAACGTTATTTTCTTTTCTTTATTATTATATTTCTTCGTATTATTATTTTCATTCTTACTTTCATTTTCAAATATCTCCCTAATATTATTATATTTTTCACCTTCAAGTCAACTTTGAATCTTTATTATTCTCCACCTTAACGACCATTTCATCTCTAATGTCATTATTTTATTCTCAACGGCTATTTTCTTTTTCCCCTTCCCTCAACAATCACCCTCCCCTTAATCCCCCTTAATCTATAAAGACAAACCATTGCACACTATTTTCCACCACAAGAGCTTTTATGTCCCTGATGATGGGTGGAGTGTCCACTTGAAACGTTGGACGTTTCGAAACCTATTACACAGTTCAATCCAGAAAAATTCTAACATCTTCCAACCATTTCCACACCAAAAGAGTATGTTCTTTTATTTTGATCTTAGGAGTTGGGTTTCACCACAGTTTGCCTCCCCTAAAGTGTACAATTTGGACTTGACAAACCAAAAATCAAGTCAACTCATAACAGCTCAGAAATACTCATCAGTGACTCCACATATTATAAATTTCTCCCCACCTTCCCAGAAAAAACATCAACATTAAAATCTAATGATAAAAGTAACAAAAAAGGTGTCGTGTCTATTTCCATACAATAAATAGTTTTAAAAATATGGTGTTGACATGTCCATTTTACTATCCATGCATCATATATTTCATTATGCCGAGAGACGCATCCAATAGCCCCATGTAGAAGAGGTCCATTAATGCTCCATGTTTGTGTGTGTAATTCTTGAGGACCGGTGTATTTTCTTTAAATGTGTTAATTTTTTTAATGGTCGACCTGACACTTACATGAGTTGTGAATAACTTCAAACTTGTACAGATCTATCTTACGCCACATCTACTATAAGCAGATAGATCAAAAAACTAAAGGTGCCAATATCAATGTCAAGGTGCCAACCTAAGGTTTTTGCACCCACAACCCCACAATAGCTTCTAACCACACTGAGAGAAATTTTATTATGCTCGCGGAGAAAAATTTTGGAAAGTACAACAATACAAATCAGCAATTAATGCACCTCGAAAATCAAGCCAAACCCAACAAATACTTGTTGCAGCCTAGTAAATTGTGCCCAACACTTGGTACGGCCTATACGACCTCCACAACCGACAATTAATGTTGTGGCATGTCTTGAAAACGTGTGGCCTTCGTTGTATGTCCCTGCTACAAATATGATCGTATGGCCTGAAACAGTATGGTTGTACCCTCCTTTGTTGTACGACCCTTTTCCTTGATATCTGTGCACTTGTTTTGCCTTGGGATGTATGCTCCTTCCTTCTCTCAGAATTTCTCCCTCCCTTCTCTTGCCACAATCTCTATTTCCTCTCTTCTCTTTCAACTCTCCAAAACTTCTCTTCACTCAATGTGTACCTCTCACTCTCCTTAGATATGCTTTTATAATCTCTTAATGACCAAATCCCTAACCCTAATATCTCAATAGTCAAGATTAGATCTTGCCTTCCCAAGATTGACGATTGTGACTTAATCTCTCATTGAGATGACTTAAATCACTTTAGTCGCTCAACTTTATAAAAAGTCACTATAGTCATTAAATAAAAGCCACTTTAACTTTATAAATGCAATTATAAAGTTAAGGATCTTGAGATCGTCGCTCGAACACCTCCGCATGTTAGGCACTACCAATGCGGAAGTACCTGTCCGAGCTACCCAAAAACTAACATAGTTTACATGTACCACAAATGAGGAAGGATGAGGAGAGGCAGCATGTGTAGTAGCCCCTTGGCTTGTTCCATTTTAAAGAATGGGCAAGACCCACCTAACAAATATTGTTGGGTAACAATTTTTCTTGCGAAGTGTTTAAGCCCAAGATATGTTTACAAAAGTTCCAAATTGGAATAAAATATAAATATATAAATATAGATGAATAATTGAGTGATAATTATAATGATGAGTGGCCTTCGCATTTATAGGCCTTACGATGGCTTTTCACGTAAAGTATTGTCTTTACATGAAGCACCTTTTAATAATTACATCAATATCCTAGGTTTTATAGTATCGATGTGGTGTATTAATTCTTATTATTGTTATTTAATATACAGCATTGCCTTCCCGTTTATGCTTTGTTCTCAAAGCAAGGGTAGTGAAGGGTGTCGTTGGTGGGACATTTCTATTTCCCATGACGAATCCTCCTCTAGAAGGTTCTTCCATTTAATGAGATACTTTGTTATTCTTTTGGAATGAAGACTTTCCTATCTGGTGGTGAGGATACCTTCTAGTTCTAAAGAGTTTTGTTTGTGTTAATTGACGTTGCCCCAACATTTTTTTGAGACACGAAACATGGAAAACATTATGGATGTAGCTTTTATTTGATAACTCCAAGCCATATGCTACTTGGTTCATTTTTAGTAGGGACCATAAAACTTTGGAGCTAGATTGTTTTTCCCTTGTTTGAGAGATAGTTATTTGTATGGCTAGAGTCTTACAAACACCCCAATCTCCTTCTTCAAACTCTCTTTCTGATGTATGTTGATTTGCTTGCTAATTCATACAATTAGGAGGGATTGCTAAATTTTCTTCGAGTATTTGAATGACCTTCTGATTTTTTGTTCAATGGTCTCTCATTGTCGAAACCTTCTGTCAATTAATGCAAATTCCTTCCATTTTGGAGGTTCATAACCGTATGGGGCTTGAAAAGGAGTTATTTTGGCAAGAAGTGTTGTAAGTAGAGTTATACCACCATTCCACGAGGTCTAGCCATTGGAACCACTTGTTATGTTTGTCGATCACGAAGCAGTAAAGGTTGGTTGCAAGGCATTTGTTAACAAATGTGGTTTGACCCTCTGTTTGAGGATGGTAAGTTGAACTCATATTGAGAGATACTCCAATTTGCTTACTTTTAAATTTTGCATCCCTATCACTAACAATGATGTTAGGAACCCCATACAAATTATAAACGATTTTGCGAAGAACATCAATAGTCTGTTTTTTTGAGTTTGTTTTCTTTACGCCTGTGAAATGTGCATATTTTGTTAACTTGTGACTACCATGAAGATTTTTTCCTTCCCATCTAACATGGGTAATCCATTGATATAATCCATCTAGATTTCTTCCCACTTTTGATCTCGAATATGTAGGGGGTGGGGAGTAACCCTAAGAACAAAACATTTTCACTCTTACTTCTTTGGCATACATCACATTCTACTACATATTTATGAATGTCTTTATTCATCCCTTCCAATAAAATAATTATCAAGCATTGTAGTAAGTTTCGAAAAAGTTTATCCTACAACTAGCAAACCATGGGATTCTTTTAAGACCTTTAATTCAAACTTTGATGATGGGACTAAGTAAATTCTTTCTTTGTACCAAAGGATGTCATTTCTCCGTTGAAATTTAGGGTTTTCACCCATGTTATTGATTATGGCATAAGATTCAAAATGCTTATCATATTCAGTTCAAATTTCATCTAACCACTCATGGACCATGATCGATGTTGTGTATGATACCACCTCTTCATCCCTTAATGAAAGTGCATCAAGGATTACATGTCCTTCCCCCTTTTTATGTAATATCTCCATGTCAAAAGTGGCAATTTTCTCTCTCCAATTTTGATGTTTAATGGGTAGTCTTCTGTTGTAATAGGCATTGAAGACTATTGCGGTCGGTACGTATCAAGAACTTGCTTCCTAATAGGCACTAATGTCATTTGCTAATGCATGTATAACAGCAAGCATCTCTTTATCATATGTAGACTTTAAACTCTCTTACGTTGAGCTTTCAACTCTCAAATGCTATTAGGTTGGCTTCTTGTGTTAATAATGCCCCAATTCCAAACCCTGAGGCATCACATTCTATGACAAAAGGTTTTGTAAAGTTAGGGGTTGTTAATATGGGTGTCAAAGGCATAATTTTCTTCAAAGATTCAAAAGACTATTCCACTTCACTATTCCATTGAAATATTTTTTTCTTTAATAGGTTTGACAATGGTGCTATCAAATGAGCGTAGTTCTTTATGTACTAATGGTAATAAGATAAGATAAGATAAGATAATTTTATTAATGCCCGACTAATGACCACGAAAGTAGGTCAAAGGGATTGTTGAGTACAATGATGTCAATACAATGCAAGAGTACCAAAAGGTCTCCTATAAAAGGCGAGATGCAGAAAGTAAAGTGCAATAAGGTGGAGTAGTAGAAAGTGAGATCTACCCCAAGGCATGAAGAACCCTCAGCCTCGAGCTCAGATACTTGCGCTAGTGATGGGGTCTATCGTAGGAGAAGAAGATCTAAGGGCAAGAGGAACCCAAAGAAAGAAAGTAGATCTGTCATGGAATGCATCCATCTCTCCTACCATCTGAGGTCGAATGAAGAAAGCTGAGTATAGTCGTTTGTCCCGAGGGGGACCTAGTGGGGTGCCTAGATCGTCCATTGTGATGCTGACTAGTAGAGGTAGTGCACCAACGAGGTCTAGGGGATCTAATCCGTCTCCTGGGAGGAGATCTGGTATGTCCATGTCGCTGAGATCTCGTGGAACAAGAGAAGGTCCCATGGATCTGCACTGATTCGGAGTCTAGGGATGCGCTAGTGTCAGTCTGTCTCTTAGTGCCCGTATTAAGCCTAAAAGTCCTCTCAATTTGGATATGTTTTGGGGCCTGTGCGACTTTTTGATTGCCTTGATTTTGTTTGGATCTACTTTGACTCCATTTGATATAATATGACCAAGGTATTCTACTTCTTCCTTACCAAATGTGCATGTTGACATTTTTGCATAAAACTTATTTTCCCCCAGAAGAGATAGTAGCTAACCCACATGCTTGGAATGTTCCTTCCATGTCTTCTATCAAATTTCCTTAGATAGGATTCAAAAAGTCCATTCATTGTTGCTTGAATGGTGGCAAGACCATTGGTTAACCCAAACAATGACACCTTGAATTTGTAGAGTCCTTCATGTGTTCGGAAGGCAATTTTAACAAATATATTCTAGTTTTACACTAATTTCATAATATGTCAACCTCGTATCCAAATTTTGAAAAGTATTTGACTCCATGAAATTCGTCCAACATTTCATCTATGAATAGAATGGAGAATTTGTTCTTGATTGTTATCTTGTTTAATCCTCAATAATATATAGACAACATGAAGAAACATCCTTTTTTGTACTAAAACCACCAAGGCTACATAACGACTTCTGCTTTTTATAATACTGCCACATCTCAGTAGATCCTGAATTAATCTTTCTATTTTTGTTTTATGGTGATAGGGGTCAAATCTAGCTTCACTTCAATCACATGTTAAATTCCTTGTTCCGGTGGCATCTCCATGGGTAGGTCTTGGAATACCATTTTATGTTTGGGATTAGTTCTTGAATCCTCGATGCCAAGAGTCAATTAGTTCCTAGGCTAGTATCTCCATTTAATGGCATTGTGCTATATATACTAGTGCTCCCTTACGAATTAGTTTCTCCATCTGAAGTGAGTGTACAATTTGGGTATGCGGAGAGGTTGGAACCCAGACAACTTATGTTTTTCCCCTTGGCATTTGAATTTAACAAAGTGCTTTTGGTTATTTGCAGCACAAGTACCTAATGTTTGTAGTCATTGACCCCTAACCAAAACCTTCATATCTAGGACCGGATGCACAAAAAGATTTAATCTCCTTGCAACATTGATGTCAACAAAAATATGGTTAGAACTGTAACTTTGCTCTTTTTGATATGCCCCTTTAATTTTGATGTTTGTGATTAGGTTATAACAGTTATGGTTGCTAACAATATTTTGGGTGTTTTCTCATCCTCTGATTTTGACATGACACTTTGAGGGTTGCATGATTCTTTTTCATATGTTTCTTCAATATCTGAGTCGTCTTCTTTATCTGCCTCCACATTTATATAAATTTTTTGAGTTATATCCTTTATAGCACCTATGCCTAGGATCCCATATCTCTCCACATTTCATACATTTGCCTTCCCTTCATCTTTGGCCTTCCAAACTATGTTTATTTCCTTATTGTAGATGCAATAGAAGATATTTTGATTTGTCAGTGTTTGTGGTTTGGGGAGACTTTCATCTTGAATAAACCTTGTCATATTTTTGGAATGGCCTATTTAGTTTAATTTCTGCAATTTTTTCCTTACATCTGACCTTTTCCATGATTGTAACACTATGCATTTCTACTTTGTTCTTTGTGTGAAGCTTTAATCTGGACACATACTGTTTGGAGTAGTTGATCTTGCGTTAACCCAAGGACTTGCATTGCCAATATTTCCCAGTCATTCATGTATTCATATACATCGCATTTTTTTAGTATTCTGGTGAGAATTGGAAAAAGGTCTTCTTTTGTTACACCTTGGAATATCTTAAAGAAATTGTCTTTCAATATATCCTAATTATATGAACAAAATACTTTCGAGGCCTTCCACCTCATGTACCAATTGTATGCAAAGCCCTCAAGTTGCATGGAGGCATACTTGATTTTTTTGTTTCAGTCTTGAACATCATGTATTTCAAGTTTTCCTCTGCTTTGTTAATCTAGGTCACACTTTGTTTTTCATTTCCATTGAATTTTGATAACTCTAATTTTACCCTCATCAGATACACCTACATTGGTTGATTTGTATAGGAATGTAGTTGGATAAGGGTGACCAGTAAGCCATTAGTGGATATGCTCGACTGTCGATTAGTTCTAAGCCATTCGTAGATATGCTTGGTAAGTTGGTTGTGGATTAATTCTGCCTTCCTGGGTAGGTGACTTTCATCAATTAAGCTGTCCAAAGACTCTTTGATGAGTGACATTAACCCTTGTGGCTTTGCTTAATATGGTCCTTCAATGCATCCTTGCTTTTAGTGACTTCTATGTTACTTCTGTTATTTCTGTTACTTCTTGTTTTAATGCTTCATGATTCTGTGCAACCTCCAGCCTCAAACTTCCATGGTCCTGCTTGAAATTTTGTGTTATTTATTACTTCAACACACCATGGTTCTGTGCAATTCCCTACCTCAGATTATCATGGTTCCACTGAAAATCCTTCTTAAATTTTGCCTGCTTCTCAATAACCTAATTGTATTGGCACTCCAATTTTTCCAACCAGATATTAATATCTGCATCACCCACCATTCTCCTTGTCTTTGGAGGAGAAATTTTATTTTTTGTTGTTTAATCACTAGTGGCTGAGTGATGGAGGTAGTGTGCTTGTACAATTTCCCTGCTACACACAATTTGCTGCTATACAAATTTCAGCATTATCTAAGAGATGCTTTTGCACTCCCAGATTGTACCCACACTTGTTGTTTTCTTCAGTCCCATTGACCTAATTTTGTGGTCATCCATTGGACATTAATAAAAATTATCTTATCTTATCTTATCTTATCTACAAGTGTACGTAACATAATTTTCGTGTACATACATTGTGGAATATCCGTACAACTGTGATTTTGATTTAGGGACTGTACAACTGTTATTTTAATGTTGGCTGTTGTATGGTGGAGTCTACAGGCATATGGAAATTGCAGGGGTTATATGGCAAATATCTTATGGCAGTTGTATGGAAGTGAAATGGCAATTGAGAGAAGCAGTAGTATGGAAGACAAATGGTGGCTAGGGTAAAAAACATGCTAGTGTACGACTTGTAAGTCAACATTAGTGGAGTGTGCAATCACTAAAAGAAGAGTTGGTTGTAGAACCTGTACAGTAGTTTGACCCAATGTCCAATTTGGGCTCCGATACCACATAAGTGTAAATCCAAGATGTGTTTACAGAAGTTCAAAATTGGATTAAAATATAAGTATATAAATATAGTTGAATAATTGGATGATGATTACAATGATGAGTGGCCTTGGCATTTATAGGCCTTATGGTGGCTTTTCATGTAAAGTTACGTTTTCACATGATGCACCTTTTAATAAAACACATTGAACAAGAAAATATATTTCACACTATTAAAAAGAAAAACATAGTTAACAATATTGACATTTTTAACACTATCAGCTCATTTTCATTTCTCTTATTCCTAAGGAGAGAAACACTAAAATGTTTTTTTGGTACCAAAAGATCTCCTTATACAATGTATCCTATAGAATCATTTCCAAGATCATGTCTTCCAAACTCAAGACACTGATCAACATAATGATATTTTATGAACAGAGAGCGTTTGTACCCAACAAAATATGTTTGACAATACCATCATGGTCTAGGAAGTAAACCATATCAACAAATCTAGCAAGTGCCCAAACATGAATATCAAATTAGATATGAATAATGTGTTTGTTTGAGTCAATCACTCCGTTTTGGATAAGTGGATGTAAAAGTTTGGCTTTTCTGAAAGTTGGATCTCCCTGATTAAGGCCTGGACTGCCCCTCTTGTTAACAGTACACCAACAAGGTTATTTGCTCTCTCAATGAGGAATAAGGCAAGATTGCCCATTATCCCCCTATCTGTATTATATCATGGTTGAATCTCTAGAAAGAAGCTGTAGGCTAATAGGCAAGTCAGGGTCCTCAGAAGTATTGAGATATCCAAAGGGATCAAGGCTCTCAATCAATCCCAATTTGTCAACAACACCCCATTCCTAGGGAAGTTGCAACAGTCATGGAAAGAAGGTTCAAAAGGGTCTCAGATTCCTTCTTTCTTGATTCAAGGGTAAAATTAAACACAAGAAATGTTGGAACATAGCTCCAACTACTCTAAATAGGATTTCCCAAATTTAAAATTTCCCTATTTAGTTCAATGGGAGCTATATTCATTACCTTGGGATCCCCATTTCTTGAGCAAACTAAGCTTTTTTGGTTGGCAGCCTGTTATAGATAAGATCAAAAGAAAAATGGTGAGTTAAGGTTCACAATGATTGAATCTCACGGCCATAAGGGTGTTTGTAAGGTCAATCATCTCCTCCCTCACATTATACCTTTTCGTTCAATCTTGCTACCCTTGTAGGGTTTCTCAACACAATTGAGAAAGTTATAAGAGACTTTTTTGGAAAGGAGGTCAACAATTCTCTAGGGCTCAATTTTCCCTTGTTTCCTTGCAACAGAATAGATTTTATTAAAAGCCCATGAGGCCAAATGATCTATGGACGGAGACGTTGCATCTTTTAGGGGTTATGCCTTTGCAGAGAATAAACAGCAATACAAGTAAAAGATAAGGTAGAATGGCTAAAGCAAGAAAGAGATGTAGGATGTCACTTAGGTTGAACCGAGCTACTTATCCCTGTAAGCCCTCTTGGGGTTCTTCAACTTGGCAATCCTGCACTAACTTGACCCTTATTCGCTGCATTCTCATGGCCCTTCTAGCAATGTCTTCGAGATCTCTTCTCTGAAATATCATTGACCAGCTTTCTCCCTCCAACCCCGAATCTTTTCCTAGTGCTGCTGTAAGCTTTATAGTGAAGCAATATGTCTTAAACTTCATCCCTTATCGAGGGATAGCTGACCCGGAAAATATGAACTTGGCCCTAGGGACAAAAATTCTTTGGCAATTGATGACTAGTGAGACTTCCTAGTAGAAAAAAAACTGGTAAAAAAGTACTATAGCACTGGAAATATGAAAAGAATATTCGACTCCAGTTCTCTTCAAGAGGATCTCAATTTTGTAAAGTACTACATAACTCCTTTCAATTAATTAGAGACCACCTTTCTTGGTCCCCAAGGAGCTGCTCTCAAACCAGACTATGGGATGACTGCATCATGATAGCAACCCTCTAGGAGTAAGAGATGACCTTTAGAATATCAAACCATGGCTTACTGCCAAGAATGTAAGTGCTCTAGCCGATCTCTCAACCTGGACGAATAGAGAATCTCCTAGCTGGATCAGATGGAAAACTTGCAAAGATTTCCTTGAATTCGACTATTCCCTCCCGAAATATCATTCCTTGATCTGGGCTCTCAATGGCTCTTCTCCTACTCAAGCAGACCTAGAGGATTAACTCATTTGTAAAATTGAGTGGAAAGTACATAATACATAACAAAGATTGCTCTTTCCTACAGGATCCTCTCAACAAAACCAGAGTTAACAGCTAAATTTATTTGGCTAAAAGAATCCCTGCCAAAGCGAATGATTTTTTATGGGTGTTAGCACATAATTGACTGTTAAAAGCAGAAAATCTGGCAAAGAGAGGCATTCATGGCCCTTCAATCTGTGCTTTATGCAAAGAGAGTGAGGAAAAAAGTTAGCATTTATTTTTAAAACGCAAATTTACAAGGGAGGCTTTGGCCTTCCTTTATCTTGAAGCTAGAATACAGAAAACACATGACCCAACAAGTTGAAACTAAATGTTTGGCTCCTGGTCCTCAGAATACTCCATATGTTTGAGGAGAAAGCCTCTACTAAGGAAAGCCTAGGATATGTTATGAATAGTTTCTTTCTAGAAACTCCGTTAGCACTTAATAGTTGCAAATTGACCTGGGATATCAATAGCTCTGCTCCCACTCAAGCAGACCTAGAGGATCACCTCATTTGGGAAATTTGAGTATAAAGTACATAGTTAAATCAGGCTGTCCTTCCCGAAAAGAACCTCTTAACAAAAACGGAGAATATGGTTATAACTGGAAATTTGTTTGGCCAAATAAATGCTTGCCAATAATTAATGATTTTTTATGGGTGTTAGCACACAATAAACAATTAACATTAGAAAATATCGCAAAGAGAGAATGCCATTCAATCAGTGTGTTATACAAAGAGAGGGAGGACACAAGTTATCATTTATTATCAAAATGCAAATGTACAAAGGAGGCTTTGGCTTTGGCTAGAATACAATGAATGTGAAATCCAACAAGATGAAACTCAATGTTCAGCTCTTGGTTCTCCAGAATACCCCAGATCTTTGAGGAGGAAGCCTCTACTAAGGAAAGCCTGGGATATGTTACCAGTAGTTGCTTTCTGGAAAATCTGGTTAGCACAAGATGACTGCATATTTAACAGCTAAGGAAAACACACAAGTGGAGTCAAAGCCTCCATAAAATCCCTTTTGAGAGAAAGCATAATTGTTAATCACAACAGAGAAAAAAATTAGAAGAAAAAGAAACCGGGCTTACTGGAATGGAGTGCTAGCTCTCCTCCAAGTAGGAAAACCCGCCTTTTTAAGCCTCAATGGGAACCTCCACAGAAAGACACCAAAAAACTGATCACTTAGAAAAATTATCTTCTTCAATGGGCTGTCAGTGTCTAAAAGAAATCCTAGCTGGCCTAGTCTATGACCCAGGAGGACAGAAAAAGGTTGAATATGCATGGAATGTCCACAAGACGACTGGCAATGTCATGAAAGCTTTAACAATATGGAAATGATTACAAATTGCTAAATCTCTTACCTCAGCCCCGTTAATCAGCATTGGCAACTCTTCTCTATTACCTCTAACTTCTAAGCTGTGAGGAAACTCCATATCCTAACAACTGCAGAATATCCAAAGTAGTGAAAACCTCTCCTCCTTTGAGAGCATTGATCTTTACCATATTTGCAGAAAATAAACAATGAGGCTGATTCCTAAGCAAATGAAGGGGTTCGCCTCCCCACAGGAACACTAAAGATCAACACAGAAGAAGGATCCCAAGTGGAGGACCAGTCCTCCATACCATGACAGCTTGCTAAGTTTCTGACTCATGCCCATGCTGCAAACCAGAACCCCCTCATGTGAGGACAATAATGTTGTCATTTGATTCCTTGGAGTGCGATCCTTGGCTGCTAAGATGACAACCTTAAGTATCAAGGTGGCAGGCAGCAGTGACTCCATGTCAGTCTGACTCGTGGAGTGTAATTTCCATCTTCATGTTAATCATTCCTCTAGGTGGGTTAATTAATCCAATGGGTATGCCTAGGCCCTATATACAGTTCATGTTTTCATGAATACCCGGGGATCTATAAATGATGAGTCCAGAAAGTGGCTTCCATTTGCAATATTGTTTTCTATTTCTTAACTATATTGTATAAGAACAAGAGTAACAAGAAAGGAAAGACACAATGACACCTGGTTGGTCTATCCATGCCCATGTGGATACTTGGAAGCAGGAGAAACCATCCCTACAGAACAAACTATTTATAAGTGCAAGGTTTGTGCTTCATGGAAGTTTGGAATAAGTAGAGAGAATGGTACAGGCTAAGCCCACTCCCAAATAAGCCACTGACTCACTGCCAATCTCCCAGCTTTTAACTCCCACATGAAGGAAAACTTAGCAACAGTGAATTCAATTCTTCGGACTCTTTGAGAACTAGAGACAAGGATCTCTAGAATGGAATATATAGGAAAATTGTTCAGGTGACTGGATTCATGGAGAGATAGAGTGGAGACTCACTTCAGTAAGCTTGAGAATAACATTGAGGCACAGATTAGGGCCCCTGGATATTGGGAAAGGAGCAACAACACCCGCACTCCAAGTCGCAGTTACTTGACTTAGATAACATGCAATAACTCTCGTTGTGCCAATCCCGGATACTCGCCTCAAGAAAGGAGCAACAACTCCCACTCTTTCAGTCCCAGCTACTCTCCAACACCAGTTCACTCTGACTCCCATCAAAGTATTAGCAATTCTGATCAGATTACAGGAGCGCCTCCAAAGCAGAACAACCACTCCAGAGAGTAATGATGTGGCCTCAGTTTCTTGGAGCCCCTTTTAATGATTATACCTATCCTCTTCTCGTTCAGCTTGTAGTAGTCTTGGTGTTTTTTGAGGTAGTGTCAAATATGGCTTTTGGTAAATTTGGTCATGGGAATTTGGAACACAGCCCAATTATAGGCAAAAGTAACAGAAATGTTCCAGAAGTATTGGCACCATAAGCCAAAATTTTGTAAACTTTGTTATTGTCTGTATTTAGCAAAAATAGTCCAATTCTCTGACAGATATCAGGTATCGCCAGTCTACTATATATTTATAAATATTAATACCAAAAATAATTTTCTTCTAAAAAAGAAAGATAATTCCAGACAACAACTCTAAGATGAAGTTTGATGCTCAGGGACCTAATTGAAAAGATTGAGAATGTTCATATGAAAAGCCCTTCATGGATTACAGAACCAAGGAACTTTATTCTCGGATTTGACCAAACCATCCCCTTACAAATTGACTTAACAAGAAATAGACCATTCAAGAAAACGAAACAAGATGGCTAGGGAGGTGTCAAGGTATCTGGAAATTCTACTCTTCTTTTAAGACTAGAGCATGTGGATGTTTGGTCCTCCATAACAGTTTAGCAATTAAGTTTAAACTCCATCACTGCAACTTTACAAATGATTAATATGTCATTTGCCATAAAACTGAAATGGCTAAGCATGCCATGTAGATTTGCAAAGTTGTTAGAGCCATGTGGACATGGATTGTTGGTTGAATACACAATTCTCTTTATCGTCCCCCTGTTGGAAGATTTGTTGTTGTCATTGATGTCAACCCTAGCCATTGGCTCTTGGACCCCACAGTTGATCGAAGTAGATAGACATGAAGGAAATTACACATGCAGATACAACACCCATGGATGGATAGTATAAGTCATGCCGCTTCCGGTGGTATGTGGCATGTCACGTGGATCCTCACGATTGAGGAGAAATGAATTTTTGAAAATGACAATGTGAATTGAAGCAGAAACTACATGTTGGCACTAATGTTAAAAGGAAGTGACATAAAGGGTATAAATACATCTCATTATACATTCATTTTTAAACACACACAAGTTTATTAATGAACAAGGAGATATAAGTCGAATTTCTGAGAAAATCTGAAGTAAAGAAGGCCGAATTTCAAGGAAGGATGAAGTCTTTTGGTGATGTGTTCTAAGGTATGTTATTTACAGGTCATCCTACCATTTTCACTATAACTTTGTTTCTAGAACGATTCAAATGGTGAAATTCGAAGGCTATTGAGAAGACATATCAAGGTACCTGTGGTAAAAATTTCAACTCTTTATTCGCTATAATTTTGGAGATACACTCTGTGGAAGATAGGGTTTTTGACTAGTCCTAAAGTTAGTCATAAACAAGTGTTCCGAGTAAAACGGTCATAATGTCTTCATAGAGAATCCAAATGAAGTGAGACCAATTGCATTGGAAAGAGTACGGGCTGTAGTTTCCTATGTATGAATTTCAGAATCTGATGTTAAATATTGAGCGCGGGGCATTCTGTACAAGTTCTCTCTCTCTTGAATAAACCAAAATTGAATAAGGTCTACCATTTTCTCTATAACTCCTTTTCTGGGAGAATTCAATGAGTGAAACTTGAAGGAGTTTCAGAGAATACATTGAGTAATATTATCTACAAGATCAGAGTATTCCAAGAAGTGAAGAATTGCAGAAGTTGAAGAAGTCTCAAGAAGCATTATCAGGTTCTATGTGATGGTTGGTTGATGGTGATAATTTAATGTAAAGTTTTATTATCTCTCATATATTTTTTGGTAGAAGGAAGGGGCAAGGATGGAGAGGTCAACCCTCTCTTGATATTGGAGGATTGTATCTTCCTTTTGGAGGTTTATCCCTCCCTTTATATTTGGAAGTTGTAGCTACCTTTGGAAGTCATTACTTCACTTGAACAATAACTATTGATTATTTCTCATATATTGTGCATGGTTTATTGTGGTGTATTGGTGTAACTCTTCTACTATTGTTCATTGCTCATTGGATATAATTGAATATATAATCTGGTTGAAGTATAAGTTGAAAAAATTACCAAATTGTACTTGATATTGATTCACCCCCCTCTCAGTATCAACAATTGGAATCAGAGCAGGTTGCCTTCAGAACAGTTTAACCACTGGAAGGAAAATCCTGAGCAGAGATGGATGACCATGAGCACATTTCAAATGGGATTCAACTATTTGATGGAAGCAATTATGCATACTGGAGTGATAGAATGAAAACTTACCTAACAGCTTTGGGAGTAGACATTTGGTACTCAGTTGTAAATGGCTATGTAATCCCAAAGAATGCTCCAACCAATCCAAATGAGAAGAAGCTTATGAGTTGTAATTCAAAAGCCAGACATGTTATTCTAGGAGCATTGGCACCAACCATTGCTAGCAAAGTGATGGGCTGCAGCACTGCTAAAGAGGTATGGGACAAACTCAAGAGTATCTATGAAGGTGATCCAAAAGTTAAGCAGGTCAAGCTTCAACGACATAGAGCAGAATTTGAATATTTGAAGATGGATGAAAAGGAAGATATTGCGACCTATTTTCTTAGAGTTGATGAAGTTGTTAATGCTATTAGAGAATTAGGTGAAGAGCTCAATGAATCCTTGGTTGTACAAAAAGTGTTGAGATCACTTCTCTTGAAGTATGATGCTAAGGTCTCCGCCATTGAAGAAACTAGGGACTTGACCAAAATGACAATGTATGAATTACATGGGTTTCTGATAGCATATGAAATGAGAACAGGTAAAGAAAGTGACCCGCCAAACAATGAAGCAATCTTTAAAGCCATAAATAAGACAAAAGACAAGGATAATGACCTTGATAAAGAAATAGCAAATTTCGTAAGAAGGGTCCAGAAGGGAACTGGAAGATACAAAGGTAAGTCTCCTCTCAAATGCTTTAATTGTGGTAGAATAGGACATATCGTTGAAAAATGATACCATAAAAAGAGAAGCCTCAACAATAAAAAGAGCTTCTACTCCAAGGATGATGACATCTCGTTAGATGAGAGTGATGAAGAAGATAATGATGGAGGAGAATTCCTCTTCATAACCCAAGAAACCCAGAATGAAGATCACAAGAGTTTTAAAGAAGAAGAAATCATTTATGAAGAAGATTCAGATGAAGAAACCAAGCTTGATTCCTTTTGGGGATACAAAGACAATACAAAGATTGAACAAGAAGATGAGAATCTTGAAAAGTTGAAGCATGTTGAAACTAAAAATAGCAATCTTAGAAACACAAACATAATACTAAAAGGTGAATTGAGTAGTTGTGAAGAAGAGAATTACAAGCTTGAAAAGATCATTGATAGCTTGAAGGAACAATTAGAAGATTATGAGAAATTGAAAGCAGAATTGGATCACACAAAAGGGGAGCTACTATTGACAATAGAAAGCTGAAGAATTTTGAAAAAAGCATTGAAAAATTAGATGAGATCCTTAGCAGTCAAAGATCTTCAAACGACAAGACAGGACTAGGATACAATGATAGTTTGAAGACAACAAAACAAGAGAATGAAGATGAAAATGATGAAACCAACACTCCAGAACAAGTTGAACAACAAGATAGAAGACTAGAATTCAGAAGGAATGAGACATCAAGAAGATCCTCTCCCATCAAGTATGAAAGCAATCACTATGAAGGAAACTACAGAAGAATAGATCGTGAACCCAGATGGACCACGCCACAAAGAAGATCACTTACTCCCAAGTATCAAAATTTCTTTCTTGGACATTGTTATACTTGTGGAAATTTTGGACACAACGCAATCAATTGTAGAATCAATGAAAGGAATAACTACGCAAGCTACATGAATGATGCAAATAGTAGATATCGAAATGTTCGTAGACCTGTCAACAAAAAATATAATCCATTTGACCCATTAATGGATCAAAATATTGTATGCTACAAGTGCAATAATCTTGGTCACAAAGCACAAAATTGCAGAGAGATGAAGGAAGATAATCCTATGCCAAATGTCCCTATACCAACTACAACATGGAAAAGGAAAGAAATTCCACACAATGAAAACTGTTGAATAGCATTGGTCGCTAAAGAATGCAAAGAAGAAGATGAATGGTTCATAGACAGTGGGTGCTCATCTCATATGACCAGAGATCAAAGCAAATTTGTCAGCTTGAAGAAAAAGGGTGGAAATGTTGCATTTGGAGATGACTCATCTACCAAAATACTTGGAAAATGAACTATAAAGCTTGGAAGTGAAAATGTAAAAGCAGGAAAAGTCCTATTGGTTGAAGATCTGAAGCATAATCTCCTCAGTGTCAACAAAATATGTGATCAAGGATACACTCGTATGTTTGACTCCCGAAAATGTAAAATCAAAGAAAAGAACTCAGGAAGATTGGTTGCAACTTCAACAAGAAGACCGAACAACATATACATTCTAGACATGAAGAAGAGAGAGAAGACAGAAGTCACACAAAAGGATTCCAAGGAAGAAAAAGTCTCAAAGACCAAAAATAAGGATGAAGTATTATTGAGTGCCACATGTTCAAGGGGAGCAGCCCCAAAGAAGAAGGTCACTTTATGCCATTGAACTCAAGGGGAGAAGCCCCACCCTTTGTGATTGATGTCAAAGGGGGAGATAAATTGGGATCATGATGATAGGGGGAGCATGAGTGTTACCATCAATGACAAAGGGGGAGATTGTTGGAAGATTGGTTGTTGTCATTGATGTCAACCCTAGCCATTGGCTCTTGGACCCCACAGTTGATCGAAGTAGATGGACATGAAGGAAATTACACATGCAGATACAACACCCATGGATGGATAGTATAAGTCATGCCACTTCCGGTGGTATGTGGCACGTCATGTGGATCCTCACGATTGAGGAGAAATGAATTTTTGAAGATGACAATGTGAATTGAAACAGAAACTACATGTCGGCCCTAATGTTAAAAGGAAGTGACATAAAGGGTATAAATACATCTCATTATACATTAATTTTTAAACACACAAGTTTATTAATGAACAAGGAGATATAAGTCGAATTTCTCAGGAAATCTGAAGTAAAGAAAGTTGAATTTCAAAGGAGGATGAAGTCTTTTGGTGATGTGTTCTAAGGTATGTTATTTACAGGTCATCCAACCATTTTCGCTATAACTTTGTTTCTAGAACAATTCAGATGGTGAAATTCGGAGGCTATTGAGAAGACATATCTAGGTATCTGTGGTAAAAATTTCAGCTCTTTATTCGCTATAATTTTGGAGATACACTATGTGGAAGATAGGGTTTTTGACTAGTCCTTAAGCTAGTCATAAACAGGTGTTCCGGGGAAAACAGTCATAACATCTTCTTAAAGAATCCAAATGAAGTGAGATCAATTGCATTGGAAAGAGTACAGGCTGTAGTTTCCTACCATTTTCGCTATAACTTTGTTTCTAGAACAATTCAGATGGTGAAATTCGGAGGTTATTGAGAAGACATATCTAGGTATTTGTGGTAAAAATTTCAGCTCTTTATTCGCTATAATTTTGGAGATACACTTTGTGGAAGATAGGGTTTTTGACTAGTCCTGAAGCTGGTCATAAACAGGTGTTCCGGGTAAAACAGTCATAACGTCTTCATAGAGAATCCAAATGAAGTGAGATCAATTGCATTGGAAAGAGTACAGGATGTAGTTTCTTGTGTATGAATTTCAAATCTGATGTTAAATATTGAGCGCGAGGCATTCTATACAAGTTCGCTCTCCTGAATAAACCAGAATTGAATAAGGTCTACCATTTTCTCTCTAACTCCTTTTTTGGGAGGATTGAAGGAGTGAAACTTGGAGGAGTTTCAGAGAATACATTGAGTAATATTATCTACAGGATCAAAGTATTCCAAGAAGTGAAGAACTACAGAAGTTGAAGAAGTCTCGGGAAGCATTATCAGGTTCTATGTGATGGTTGGTTGATGGTAATAATTTAATGTAAAGTTTTATTATCTCTCATATATTCTTGGGTGGAAGGAAGGGGCAATGATGGAGAGGTCAACCCTCTCTTGATATTGGAGGATTGTATCTTCTTTTTGGAGGTTTATCCCTCCCTTTATATTTGGAAGTTGTAGCTTCTTCTTTTTGGAGGTTTATCCCTCCCTTTATATTTGGAAGTTGTAGCTACCTTTGGAAGTCATTACTTCCCTTGAACAATAACTATTGATTATTTCTCATATATTGTGCATGGTGTATTGTGGTGTATTAGTGTAACTCTTCTATTATTGTTCATTGCTCATTGGATATAATTGAATATATAATCTGGTTGAAGTATAAGTTGAAAAAGTTACCAAATTGTACTTGATATTGATTCACCCCCCTCTCAGTATCACCACCCCCTTCATTGGAAAAGGGTCCTTTTGGGAGACAAATGGATGGCCCAACATACAGGA
>SNQJ01S0008996.1:121819-137104 GCA_010110895.2 Picea sitchensis
TATTTCTCATATATTGTGCATGGTGTATTGTGGTGTATTAGTGTAACTCTTCTATTATTGTTCATTGTTCATTGGATATAAATGAATATATAATCTGGTTGAAGTATAAGTTGAAAAAGTTACCAAATTGTACTTGATATTGATTCACCCCCCTCTCAGTATCACCACCCCCTTCATTGGAAAAGGGTCCTTTTGGGAGACAAATGGATGGCCCAACATACAGGAAAAGGCACCTGGGCCATCATCAAATTGACAAGTAAATCTTTTTTATGGAAAAGGTGATGCCCTGTGACCTTTAATGGGGCAACTAATCAGATTCATTTGGAGAAGTCACAACTTTTAGATCAGAATTAGTTGTAGAGATCTCAACCAAGATTCGCATTTTCTAGAAAGATGGATCATCTTTAGATCAGAGCCAAAATTGACATGCTCTCCTCACCTGTGTAGGAAAGGGGTAACCCCTGAAATCAAGGTTTGGGTCCATCGCATATAATCTTGATGTATTCTTTATTGTGCAGTGATGAAATATAAGATGCATTTTACCAAACAAAAAAAGAAACAATTCAAGCAAAAACTCCATTTAAGATCTAAGAAAGTGGAAATACACATAGTTAAAGTATCTAAGTGTGTAGGTTTCCACAGTTAGTCATAATGCTAGGCAAGTTTTTTGGAAAATTACTGTGTAATAGGTTTTGAAATGTCAAATGTTTCAAGTGGACACTCCACCCATCATCAGGGACAAATCAGACAGTTCATTTGAATTCATTTTCAATGCAAAATGCAATCTAGAATATGAAGGCTTTGGTTGGACATGTTTGACCTTCAATGGACTCTAAATGTTGAATTCAATTCATTTTATATTATGTCTTTGGCGGAGGCCTCTTATCTACTTCAGTCAGTTGGTATCTAGATCGACCACCTCCCCCCATTAAAATACTCTCTTGATGCCCTTGGTCGACTCATGCCGAATAAGCAAGAGTTGAATAGGATCATTAGAGAGGACACCATCAGACAATTTATTCAAGTTACATGGGTTGATCCTCCGAGTGGACTAAGACCCAAGATGGCCTTCTACACAGAGCATTTTCTAGAGCTGAGAGACAGACTTATTGTTCAGCACCCCTACACACTTCAACACTGGATGCATGCACTCTAGATCCCCCTTGGGCAGTTTTAGGTCAATTCTCATCATCTTCAAGTTGAAACCAACCACCACATCACTGGTGGGAACAGGATCTACCAACTCTACCATCTTCATGAGACCAAGACAAAGGAGCACTTCATCTTCAGGTGCCCCATCTATTACGAGATTAGACGACAGTGTTATTGGCTTTTCAAGACGTCCCAGAATTCTCTATCTAAGTTCTTTCGTTTCCCAGACTAGAGATGCTTGGCCTTGTACAAGAGGGAGGCCCTTGAATTCAGATCTCGCTTATTCTACGCTTTTCAGCCCCATCTAGACCTGGTCCAACCAATTACAGATTTCTTTCCAGTGCTTCCCGTTGGAAATAGGGAGAAGAACACAAAAAATACTTTTCAAAAAATTCTGTTAACTAGATTAGCAAGTACACAATAGATCTAAATAAAAAATTCTGATCAGAGGTACATAAGAAATACAGTAGATCTGAAAATAACAATTACATCTAAAACAATAAATATTTCTAAGCATGCAAACTAGTAGATCTTAGTACAACAGTCATAGATCTAAAACAATAAATATTTATGAGCATGCAAACTAGTAGATCTGAGTACAACAGTCATAGATCTAAAACAAAAAATATTTCTGAGCATGCAAACTAGTAGATCTGAGCATTAAATTAATAATTCAAACTGAAGTAAAATGCAACTGAAACTTACCTTTGAGATTTACCTCTTGAGCAATGAAGGAAGAGCTTGGCACACAAGTGAAATGTAGACCTCTGTATTATGCTCAGATCTAGCTTAGGCTCATGGATCAACCACTAATGGTTAGATCTCTGTCAAAGAGAACATGAGACTGTTTTGCCACAATAGAAAACCCCAAGGAAAAGGTGCCAAAAACCCCAAACAAAAACTTAGACAGTAAACCCTTATACCAGTCACACACAGGGAGGGATCTGGTTGCTAAAGAATGTGTGGCAGCAAGGAAGGAGCCTGAAGAACAGTCGCAGCCCTCACTAAATGCAGATCCACACTCAAATAGGTGGACGACAGTCTACTGAAGAGAGAGACTGCAGCCTATGGAAGAGGGACAGCAGCCCTACAATACTTGTGGCGGCTAGTAGAAAAGATAACACTCACAAATACAGCAAATCTTCACATAGCGGGTGGTCGACTGCTAGGTGACAACGGATCTGAACAAAGGAGGAGGCTAGCAGCTATAGGATAGAAAAACTGGACAAGAGAGGAGGTCGGCAGCTACAGGACAGTCGATCTAAACCTTAGGAGTGACCTGGCAGCAATAATCAACTCAGCAAGAGAACAACCAGCAACATAGCACCTAGAACCACCTTCCAGCACAAAGAAAATGTGAACCGAACTGAACAGTCAATGAGGCCACAAAACTGAGGAAGAAAACCACAGAGCTATCTACCATTTAGAAGAGGAGAGAGTATATAAGTGCGTAGGAATAATGAGGGAAGGATTTTATTTATAGTTTTAGGCAAGGGCTTAGGTTAATAAAATAATAATTAATATAATGACATATTATTTAATATAAATATTAAATAAAATGTCACATTAAATATTAATTAATATTTCTAATTTAATCATCACTAAGCCCTAAAACAAAAATAAAAACCCCACTCATACCCAAACTCAAAAACCAAGGGTGAAGATCAATCAGGGGTTAGGAAGGACAAAGGGGTTTTCTTAGTGGCAAAACATGTCCATATGAACCTCAAGGTGATCAATAAACTTTATCATCACTGCATAACGGGGTACATCACACAATGTGGTCATGCCCATCTTCATAGTCTCTCCTAGGTCCTATGGACCATTCTGGGAGAGAGGAAGAGGATCACACATCAACACATCTTGGTATTACACCAAGATCTACCTGGTCAAAGACCAGGTTGCCCCAAAACACATCTGGGGTCTTATCCACCAAGGTACAAGACCAAGGATCAACCCATGCTTTAGGCATGGGTTCTCTGGAACACATCCAGGGGCCCTAGACACTTCTAGGGACTTATATCAACCACCAAGGAGCACATCCAAGGATCAATCCAAGCTCAGGGCAAGGATTCCCTGGAACACATCCAAGGGCCCTAGAATACATCTAGGGTCTTTACTGCTTGGTCCCAGACCAAGAACCCCAGTCATCTACTAGGGGCCCTCACAAGGGTCTTTTGCCATGGCTCTAACTGCTTGGTCCCAAACCAAGAACTCTAGGAGTGTATTGGGGGCCCTAGTCTACAGCTAGGGTCTTATGCCATCCTCCAGGAGAATGGCTCTTGCAGCTGCATTAAATTCAACACTTCCACCAATAGAGGCACAGACAGCAGCACTACATCAAACATCAGATCTGTAATACTCCAGGATGCCACCAGCACTCGACCATTGTGGTCATGTCGCCTCAGCCCCTAGGATAGCTCACACCACACCAATAGGCAGAGTACTTCATCCAGATCTCGACCACAAGCTTCTGCGCCTAGACAGCAAGGCATATCTCATACCTTAGCTCCCGGCTCTTCCAGATATTCCGACCATTCATCTATCAAGAGTTTCTTCCCCTCAGCTAGAATGTTAGGAGTGAGCGTATTAGGGGATGTTGATCTGTCCTCCAAGCAAGACATCCCCCCCCACCCTGAGGGCCAATGGTTCTTGGCCTTTGGTTTTCCACCGCATTTCCATCTATTTCACCATAGCTTTGTTTCACTTCCCCATGCTGTTAGTACTTAGGTTTTCAATTCTTCTCAGCATTGGATAGATTTGCTTATATCCTGATTTTCCAGGAGCTGCTTTAGCGCTCCCACTTTGTATTCTCACAGATGTACTTAGCAGTCCCATTGACCTATTTGTGGTCATTTGTCAAACATTAAAAATATTATCTTATCTTATGTGACACCTGTCAGAGTTTGGACAAACATCATTTGGGAAATAGTTGAAGCAGTCATCCACATAATATTGGAGAAAAAAATGTGTAGTTGTTTATAACATGTGAAATCAATTCAACTTTCTGAGTTTTTCCAAAGATTCCCTGCGTGCCATGAACTTTAGACCAACCGATCTCATTGTATGTTTAAAAATAATAATAATACCCAAGCAAAGATAAAGCACTAAACAAAATAACTGCAGATCATCAGCTTACCCATTCACCAGGACAAAGTGAACGATAATGCCTGGCAAACTTCTCACATTCACTTGCTCCTTCACCTTTTGCAGCTATGCATCTGCATCCAATATATTTATTTAATTTCTACATATAAAGGAATGCATATATACAATTACGAAAAGTAGAAGTAATGGAAAGCTCAAAAGAAAAATACTAAAAAAAACAAAACAAAGAAAATTCATTCACCGTACTTGTGATACTCAATATAGCGAGTAAAGCAGTGCCTAGTTTGATTAGTTGTGGGAAAACGGAAATCTGCTGGTGCAGTCTTTATGTCCTCAATCTGATCTCAACAATTCAAATAGTTAGTTCAATAATAGGGAGGAAACAATGGCTTCAGCCATGTTAGAGTTCAATCTCCAAAACTGCAGACTGCATGGAAAACTACTTGAGACATTTTGGCCCCTTTCAAGATTACTTGCAAACACCGAAGGAGAACAAAAAAGACAAACAGAAATATGTAGAACATGGAAAATGAAAAAGAGACACGGTACATCTGTATAAGACTGACTAAAATTAGAGCTAACATGAAAAACTTTCCATGTATCTTACCTATTTTTCCTATTTTTCCTTGCAATTTTCTTAGTTGTAATAGTTTTTCCATAATGCTCCCTATTTCTAGGAAATTTTAGAAACTGACATTAAAATCCATTTCATACCAGATGTGCATACCAATTTCTCAGCATTACATGACCTAACTTACATCTAAAGTGGAGTCAGTGGAATAAGAAAAATAACTCAAACAAAATTCACATTTACCACTGAATGGAAAAGAAAATAGGATTGACTTTACGGGGGGAAATGCAACATACACTAATCTCAAACATTTTGAAAGTTCAACATCAACTAGAGCAGAAGGGAAGGTTAGAAGTCATTGAACATGCCTTGACTTTTGGCTCCTCTGCAGTTTCATCTTCTACAGCTGTCTCTTCCGCTGCGGTAACTACTGTCTCTGTAGTAGCTTCTGCCTCGGCAGTAGTTTCGGCAGGAGTTTCAACCACTTCAGGCACTTCTTTTGTTTCTTGCTCAATAGCAATTACTTCACCAGTAACCTCTTCTGTCGGCTGTTCAATTTCACCAGCTACAACTTCTTCCTTCTGTTGTGACTCCTCTTTCTCCTATCAACCATATAATTATTGACGATTAGTATAAATGCAATGCAAGTGAACTGCCAAGCATTGAAAATCCTATTAATACAAAGAACTAACAAGATTCAATTTCAAATAGTTCAAGAATTTGCTAAAACCTAGTTGATTGACATGAATTGCTAATGATGGTCCACATCAATATACCCATGTGAAACTTCAGGAGAAAGTGTGAGGAACTATATCCATGTGCACTACAGCAGGGGCATGAAGCCACCCAAAGAAATGCACAAATTCCTGTTTCTCAGACAAAGATATGATTCAGGAGGAAAACAGAACTCCCAGTAAGGGCCAGAAGAAGCAAGCCACTCAAAATCTCTAGAAATAAAAGAAAAACGTAATGTAAAGACCAAAAGTTGCATCAGAGATAAAAAAAAATTAAGCATGGTTAACTAAACTCCGAGATATAATATGTCCAGTTTTTAAGATTCCACAATTATCGGCACTATTTCTATCCATTCCTGTTTCTCAAACAGAAGATATGATTCTAAAGGAAAACAGAACGCCCAGGAAGGGCCAGAAGAAGCAGGCCACTCAAAATCTCTAGAAATAAAAGAAAAGCATAATGTAAAGACCAAAAGTTGCATCATAAATTAACATAAATGAGTCGAATAAAATTTTAGGCCTGATTAACTAAGCTCCAAGATATAATATGTTCAGTTTTTAGGGTTCCACAATTATCACTGTTATTTCTATCCAAGTTGATGGTTATACATTTGCATTCTACGACTGAGCCACCAGCTGAATCACAAATATCTTTCTGTAATCATTCTATTATCCTTTCTCAAGTAATGCATCCGTAGTTTCCAAACACACATTTTCTAAAAACACATTTGATTAATGGATAACAGTTCATAACATAAATATACAATGTTTAAAATATCCTCCCATTTGGGACACTCTTAATACAAGAACCTCAAATTACCTCGTTTTGAACTTTCTTTGTAACAACCCAGAGCAAATGGGCTAAGCTATTTTCATGGATTATAGAATGTTCAAAATAAATCTAAAAAAGACAGTTCAATTTTGCAGAGTATTAGGCTTGGTAAATTGATCAATGAATAAGATAACTGTCAATGAGAACAGTGTCAATTGGGTCTAGCTCGAATGGTGGAGAGGAGAAGTTGATATCCTCCCCATCTGGGGTCAAATCCCACTTCTGACATGTTCATTCTTCATGAGCTGATTGTTGATTGGGCTCTTTGTGAGCTACTTGTTGTTGGGCCTGGCAAGGTACCAGCAATCCATTCTTGCCCACAGGCTGGAGGGGGGGAGCATGGTGACATGGGTGAAAAAAACTGGCAATAAGAATAAATGGCATGTTTTAATTTTATCAGAGACAACTGTATTGATCTATGTTAGAATTAATGAGCATTTTACTATTAAGCACAGATGTTAGTTAAGGTGTTAATAAATGCTAATGTATGCAGGGTAGGGGTCTCGTGAAGGACCTGGAAGTAGAAACTCTGATAAAATATGTCTGAGGCCTAGGAATCAGGACATAATACTATAAAAGCATTAGCGGTTTACAAAGCCTGCAATAGTATTAGCCATAGGCATTAAGGCAATTGATATCTTTGATGAGTCAAAATTGATTGTTGAGATGATAAAAGGGTCACCCAATGTCACCTTAATTGAAGTAATTACCAGTGGTAAACACATCCAGAGGACGTGTGGAAGCACCCCTCAAATTCTAGGGTACATCATAGGGGACATTAGGGTCTCCGACATAGCAAACCCTGACCATGATACTAAAAAATTAAAATTAAAATATATGAAAACTGTAACATAAATCATTGAAATCTTATAGATAACAATGAGCCAATAGCTTACATCATTACATGTAACACTATAAATCATAAATGATACATGTAATGATGTAACATAGCATAATAATCACGATTCACAAATTCAGAAGATATAGATCAAATCTTAAGAAA
Source organism: Picea sitchensis (assembly GCA_010110895.2). NCBI lineage: Eukaryota > Viridiplantae > Streptophyta > Pinopsida > Pinales > Pinaceae > Picea > Picea sitchensis. The sequence goes on from SNQJ01S0008996.1 coordinate 129,220, forward strand.
ACTGATCTAAGAACATGTTGAATGACAAATGAGCATCACTGCTCAAGGCAATGCCCCACTAGTCTCTGCATCCAACTACTGCACAAAAGAATCAGAACCAACCATGAGAATGTTGCTATATAAATCAGAATCATTTCCATTCTCAAGAATGCTCAATGGCACACCAACTAACCTGAGTTTTGACTCATCAGGGCCCTCCTCGCCGGTGGATTAGGTTTACATTCATTTTATTTTTTATTCTGCTTTTTTGTCTTTCTTTCCTCAAAATGGCGGACTTTGGTCAAAAGGGGGTATGGGAGAGTTGTGTTTTTGAGGGCGATGTTCCCACTGCATCCCCCCAAAGGGAACATGAGAAAATGTCCCCCTTGGAGTACCCACATTCCTGGAGCGTCAGAAGCATGCCCCCTACCCTCAGGAAAGCATCCCTATGTAACAGTGGTAATTACCCAAATCAAGGATCTAATGAATAAAATTGATGGTGTAACAATTAGTCATGTAGACAATATAAAGAGGAAGCAACTTTAATGGCTCAGATAGAGGCAAATCACCCAAAGGGCAAGATAGATTTGAAGAAGATTAAGGAGAGTCACATTGCCCTGCATCACTCGAAGGTACCATCAATGTTGATCAGATCTATCAAACCCCTCACATTCCATGAAGTTGCAGTGCAGAAGCATTGTGAAGTTTGTGAGAAAGATAGGAGTTCAAGTCCACTGGCAATCAGATCTATTAAACCCCTCACACTCCATCGAGTTGCAGTGCAGAAGCATTGTGAAGTTTGTAAGAAAGACGGGAGTTCAAGTCCACTTGCAATCAGATCTGTTAAACCCTTCACATTCCATGGAGTTGCAATGCAGAAGCATTCTGAAGTTTGTAAGATAGATAGGAGTTCAGGTCCACTGCTAATGCCTCCACGAGGCAAGTTGGTGAGTACGATCATCCTAGTCGAAGAGATCAATGCCCTTCACAAGGACTTGAATGCAATGTGAGCACAGTGTGAAAACCTACACACCAACCTTCATGCACTACAAGAAGCATTGCAAGAGATTCAAAACACCATCTAGGCATTGCAAGATTAGATGGCTGCGGATGCAGTAGACAAACTGGCCATGGCAGCAAAGTTGATGACCTTGCCCAGGAAATCAAGAAAATGATTGTGTTCCAATACATAGAATTGAATTGCAACTATTGAAATAACTAAAAAGTATAAATAGAAATAATGGGCCAAGAGCAAAGAAAAGAGTGGGGATGCCTGCACACCCAAGGTCGGATTGCACCTACAAATCTAAGTAATGGAGGAAGACATCTCCAATAAACACCAATAACTAATTGATTGTAATCATAAAAAAGATATGAGATACATGTGGTAGGAAAAACCCCTAGTTATAACAATAATGATGCAAAAACCCTAACTTAAGACTTAAGTCACTAATAAAGCCATTACACCCTGATTAACAAAAATGAGTCTTTTACAAATATAGCATTATTACAATATCATGAGCATAGACATAAAATAGCTCATGTACATAGAGTCTAATACCTACTAAAGATGTTGTTACATACAAAACAGGTGAAACGTCGACAGTGCCACATTAATTATAGGATCTAGAAGATGGAGTAGAACCACCCCATAGACAGGTCAATACGTTGCCACCTTAGGCAATGTGTTCCCTATGGAAGCTCAAAGGGAAAAGATGAAAAGGAGGTTACAAATGGAAGTGATCAAGTTCCCCAAAACTTAGATGAGTCAAGGAACAAAAAAACTCATTGACACTTCAACCTAGTTCTAGTGCTTAGTGACTGAACGTTCTTTCATTTCATATTCTGGTTCTTTTTTCGTTTTGTCATGTTAATTTCAAACCTTTTTTCCACGTAATTTATCCTGGGGAAAACCCTTGGGCACTTCCCCTCATTCCAAGGATGGTACCCAACGTAAACCCTAGATTCTTCAAGGCACGAGGCCAAGTCAACAACAAGCCTCGAAGCCATTACAACAATATACTCTTTTTTCCCTCAACATGTCACTCGCAGGGAATAGAAGCTGGGTGGGGAGGATAACACCATCCCACAACCACTCAGGCTAAACCCAATTGACATGTTAGTTTCAAAATTATGGACTTTGGCCCTTCTATACCTAAGAGCAATATTTTATTTTCTATCCTAGTTTTATAGCGACCAAATGAATGATCTGGTACAAGCTCTTTTTGTTAGCTTTTAGGGTAGCTCGAACAGGTACTTCTGCATTGGTGGTGCCTAGCATGCGGAGGTGTCCGAGCAACACTCTTTAAAGTGGCTTTTATGTAATGACTAAAGTGACTTTTGTAAGGTTGAGTGACTTTAGTGATTTAAGTCATCTCAACGAAAGATTAAGTCATGACCATTAGATTGTGAGATCCAAGATCTAATCTTGGCCATTGAGATCTAGGGTTAGGGTTTTAGTCATTAGCGGATTATAAAAGCAGATAGAAGGAGAGTGAGAGGCACACAATGAGTGCATAGGAGCAAGAGGGAGTCTTGCTCATGTACTTGTGTTTGAGTGGACATGGCTGAAGAAGTGTGCAGGGGCAGCTAGGGAGATAGCAGCTAGGTGGGCTAGGCTATCAGTTGTAGCATTGTAATCCTCTGATGGGCCATCATCCCAAGACGGGAGCCCAGGATTTTTAGCAATAAAATCAAACTCAGAACTGGTTTTCCAGCAAGGGTTTTTCCATTGGTGTTTACCCAAATCTCGTGTGCAATATGTGTTTGGTTTCTACTGTTTACGCTTCCGCTAAATTTGAGTTGATAACCTAGAGCCGACAGGTAAATCCATGGGTTGGGCGACTCAGACAGGACGTGGGCCGAACGGGTGAAGATCTGTAGTGTGCGGCAAAGAAGAGCCATGGATTTGGGCACGAAATTGCAACCGTCGTTTTAGAGTCGCTAGGAGGACGTGCAAAGGACGCAGACGCCATAGAACAAGTTGTAGCAGACGCGCGTGGAGGAGGTTGGCATGTGTAGTAGCAGAGCTGCACACCAAAGGATCGCAAGAGGTAAAGTTGCGATTGTTTGAAGAGTCTGCGAGTCGTGGAACTCAGCCACAGAGCAAGGGACTCGGGTTGTTGTAGCAAGTCGCGGGTGTTGTGAGGACTAGCAGCATGGGAGGCGGCAATAGGTGACGGCTAGGAAGCCACCAAGCTATCATAGTAGCTAGAGCGAATGCTATAGAGAGAAAGCACGAGTTATGGAGCTAGTGCATAGGGGACGGTGGTTGAGGAGAGCTGCCAAAGGAAGACGACCGCTAGAGGAGAAAGTCGTGGCTGAGGAGAGGAGACGGGCAGTCGTGGGTGTTGCAGTCGCCAGAAGATAGAGTCGTAGATTGGGCCAGCGTGGACCGCAGGTCGAAGGGACCGCCATGAGGGTGGTTTGATACCCAACGAGGACTGCAGGAGTCACCCAACAGCCATCGGGCAGGTCAGGCAACCATCAAGAAGCACTCGGGTAGCAGGTAGACTACCCAGAATTTGTCGGGCAGAAAGCATAACTGCAAGGAAACGAGTTGAGAAGGTCGGGTAGCGAGTAGAAAAGCTCCGGGCAACCGAGAAAAGGACTTGGGCAGCAGCAGGAGGCTGCGAGCAACCCCGGGCAACGGGTAGTAGGACCGGGTAGCCAAATTTGAGAAAGTTGTTGAGATGGCAGCGTTGGATCATCTCGCCATATAACAGGAATGAGGTCTATGTTCCTTAGTGTTTCAGAGACAGGCTCAAACTTGCATGTGGGCAGTGGGGCCGACACCATACATGCAGTGAAGGGGGTTGGATGGGTCAGATTCCAGCTAGAGTCAAGTGGTTCTCTAAAGGTGGCGGGAGTGACATATGTCCCAGGGATGAAGTTGCTCTCAGTATCAGCCTTAGAGGACATGGGGTATGGAGTTATGTTCGAGTACGAACATATACTCATACGTTCAGCGGGAGTAGATACCCAGGATGCAGCAGTGAGGCTTGGCATCAGGGAGGGTATGTTGTACAGGGTGTTGGGACAGCCTGTAGTGGGGTCCAAGGGGATCTTGGATCGTAGATCAAATCAGAGTGCAGCGAAGGTAGCAGGAGGCTCTTCCAGTGTAGAGGGAGCAGCTACAGCAGCAACAGATTTGATGGGGTCAGAGATTGATCCAGAAGGAGGTTCTTCAAGAAGTACCTTCATCGCTAAGAGGGAGTGTTAGCTTTTGGGGTAGCTCTAACAGGTACTTCTCCATTGGCGGTGCCTAGCATGCGGAGGTGTCCGAGCGACACTCTTTAAAGTGGCTTTTATGTAATGACTAAAGTGACTTTTGTAAGGTTGAGTGACTTAAGTGATTTAAGTCATCTTAACGAAAGATTAAGTCGTGACCATTAGATCGTGAGATCCAAGATCTAATCTTGGCCATTGAGATCTAGGGTTAGGGTTTTAGTCATTAGGGGATTATAAAAACATATCTAAGGAGAGTGAGAGGCACACAATGAATGCATAGGAGCAAGAGGGAGTCTTGCTCATGTACTTGTGTCTGAGTGGGTTGAGGAAGTGTGCAAGGGGCAGCTAGGGAGATAGCAGCCAGGTGGGATAGGCTATCAACTACAGCATTGTAATCCTCTAATGGGCCATTATCCCAAGACGGAAGCCCAAGATTTTTAGCAATAAAATCAAACTCAGAACTGGTTTTCCTACAAGGGTTTTTCCAGGGGTGTTTACTCGAATCTCGTGTGCAATGTATGTTTGGTTTCTTTTGTTTATGCTTCCGCTAAATTTGAGTTGATAACCTAGCTGTGCAGTTGTTCAATAAAGTGATTTTATTAGGAATAATTGTTGGGTGCTAGGTTTGACGGGTAAAATCAACACTTTTTTGGGCTGCAAATCCAATCTTCTTGTTGTAAACATTCTTGGCTTCATGTTCATTTAAACAAAAACATGACTTTACTACAAAGTAATCTTCAAAATATGAAAAATCTAGGGTTGAAGATTTTAGAGTAGTTACCCTCTCTTTGTTTGTCCATCTATGAAATGGGGGCTATTATTTCCAATGCATAAGTTTACAGTAGCAAAAGGATGAACGATTTTACCTCTATAGCAGACTCTCAAGTCAAGCTAAGTAAGGTTTTTCGTTGGCCTGGCATTCCTTCTACATAATCAAGCAATTATGAATAGGGCCAAGGGCTCTATATTTTGTTGTAATGAATAACAATTCTCTTTACAAGTTCAAAAAATGATAATTTACATAATTTAATAATTAACATTATATTAGACTTGATCAACATTGCCCGAGTTCCTGGAAAGTGGGAACGGGGGGGGGCACAAGAACAAGGGTCCAAACGACTAGAAGCTCTCCCCAAAATTCCAAGGAATGATAGGTTGGGAATGACAAACTATATATATATACATATATATATATTAAAAAATACATTTAAAAAAAAAACAAAAAATAGGGAAAATCAAGGATAATTTCAAAAATACACAGGAAATTGGAATTTGAAAAATTAACTTAACCATGATACATACACATTGAGAACCATGAATTTGTAAGCCATTGGCCCAATACGTTTGAGAACCTTATAGGGGCCATAAAACTTGGGAGCGAGCTTATAGTGGTGGTTGTGTTTTAGGGAGGTCTGCTTATAAGGCTACAAAAGAAGGAACACGTGATCCCCTTCTTCAAAATGGCATTTTGAATGATGCTCATCAGCTTGTTGCTTCATCCTATTTTGAGCCATTGTCAGATTATCCTTAAGGGTGTGTAGAATGTCGGCCCGAGCTGTGAGGCTTTTGTCTACCTCCTACACATTAGAGACTCCTGGTAAGTAGGATAATACTGATGGGGACTTTTGGCCATAGACAACCTCAAAAGTAGTCATTAGACAACCTCAAAAGTAGTCATTCAAGTACCACCATGATACATTCAAGTACCACCATGATAAGTTGTATTATACCACCATTCTACTAGAGGTAACCTCTAGACCCATTGGATTGTCGCTCTAAAGTAAAGCATTACAAATACGAATCCAAGCACTTGTTGATAGCTTCAATCTAACCATCAATTTGGGGTTGATATGTTGTGCTAAGATTCAATTAAATGCCCTGGAGCTGAAACAACTCTTGCCAAAAATGGATAGTGAAAGTGGGGTCACGATCTATCCCAATAGATTGTGGCATACCATAGAATTTAAAGATATTATCCATGAATACTTGAGTGACCCTACAGGCTTTAAAGGGGTGTTGTAGAGCACAAAAATGAGCATATTTGGAAAGGTGATCGACCACAACCATGATGACAAATTTATTGCCATATTTTAGTAACCCCACAATGAAGTAAAGGTTGTAAAGGGTAAAGGTAGTAGTAGTTCACCTAGAGGTTTCACTATCCCTCCATTGTTGTCATTGGCAAATGTCAAATTCTACACAAAAGGTGCATATGTCCTTCTTCATTCCTTCCCAAAAAATGAACATTTGATCCTTTCATATGTTTTATGAAACCTTGAATGACCTACTATGGGAGGGGCATGTAGTGCAAATAACACATGTGATTTAAATGTTGATTACTTGTTCAAATAAAGACGCCCTTTGTAGCGAAGCTCTTCATTTTGTCAGGTGTAGCCCTGATATGCATGGGGTTCCATATGAAGTTGTTGGATCATGCTAGCGATCTTGGGATCTATTAACCATTTGTTTCAAACGCCATTCAACCAATCTGTTATTATGAAAGAAAGTCAAAAGAGGAACCCTTCCTCATCACACTTTCGAGAGACGGCTTTTGCTACCACATTCTCCTTCCCCTTCTTATAAATTATCTCATAGTCATATCCCAACATTTTGGTCACCCATTTTTGTTGGTCAAGGGAAGAAATCCTTTGCTCTAAGAAGTATTCCAGGCTGTGATGATCAATTTTAATCTAGAAACGTTGCTCCACCAGGTATGGATGCCAAATATTCACAACATGCAATATGGTCATCATCTCTTCTTCACAAGTTGATTTTCCTAAGTGCCTCGCACATAGTGGTTTGTTGGTAAAAGCCAATGGTCGTCCCTCTTGCATGAATATTACTTTGATGCCTTTACCAGAAGCATCACATTCTAAGACAAAGGTCTTAGGGAAGTCAGGTAGAGTGAGTACTGGGGTTGTACATACAACATTATTCAAGCCCTGGAAGAATTGTGTTAAAGCCCTAACACTCATTTACTATTAGATTATTAGTTATGGTTAGGTTAGCTTAGGGTAGGTTACATCATGCTCACTTTATCTCCTATTTATAATAAAGGAGATTCATTTGTATAGGCATCTCATATTGTCTTGTGGATTGGATAAATCGTAAAAGGAGGTTTTCCCCTCTAAGTGGATTGTTATTCATTGACTATTTTGGAGTTGGTTCATAACATTTGGTATCAGAGCATACGATCCTAGGGTTTCGTTCCTTCAATCTAGACATCTTGGTATTTTCGCTATAACTTTTTTTCTAGGACAATTCAGATAGTGAAAGTTTGAGGCTACTGAAGAGACATAGAAAAGTACACCTGGTAAAAAAATTAGGCATTGGTTCGTTGTACTCTCTGAGATATAGCTTGTGGAAGTGAGGGTTTGTAACTAGTGTTGAAATCAGTGTCAAACGAGTCACCTTGGCATTTTCGCTATAACTTTGTTTCTGGGACGATTCAAAAGGCAAAACTTTGAGGCTATTGAAGAGACATAGCTAAGTATGTTGTTAGAATATTAGGGTAAGATGAAAACAGCAGTCTCTTTTAATTTCAAAGTAATAACCCTTTAGATCTGAAGTATAGACAGCATATATAAATAGGTCTATAGAAAGCAGTGACAGTAGAAGAATTCACAGATCTTTAAAACTGTAAAAGCAGGTTAGACAAATGCTCAATCAATGTTAT
>SNQJ01S0008996.1:137132-159933 GCA_010110895.2 Picea sitchensis
GTTTAAAATTTTGAAAAAAATGAATATATTTTGTATTTTTTAATGTTTGTCGTGGTTTTCCGATTTTTTGCCGACTTTTGCCGAAACGATTTTTTCCGGACCCTCGCCGACTTTTTGCCGTGGCCGACTTAATCAACACTGCTAGTAACTAGCAAACGCCTCTGTAAGAAAACTTTTTGTGATGTTTATATGTATGAAGAAGGTCGCAGCTTTCAAGATATACGGGCAGCCATCATTTGCCTGGAGGGAAACCACATGAATGTCATTCATAATTACTAAGAATTTAAAATATGGCCAGAAAACAGATTTGTTGTCGATGCTTCTGGTGCTAGGCTCGAAAATTGCAGACTTGGAGATTTGCACGCAGTTGCTTAGCTTGGCAATTAACAGTTTTAGCTCGGATGAGTCACCTACCAAAATGCATACACCTGCAAGCTCAGCGACCTGTGATCCCTGCAACTTTTCCTGAACATCTAGAACATTTGATTTGTTATCAACAAACTTTCAAAACCCTGCAGCTGTCATTTATTCAAACAATTCAAAGATCTAACACCCGATCCTTGCTCCAAATCTACCTTTGCACGCCATATGAGTTGTCAGAGAGGTGATCTACGAATCATTTGATGAAAATTAACACTTGTACAGTATTGAAACTCATCGTGGCACTTTGATTCGAGGCTTAAATCATGGCTTGACTAATGGAAAGGGTTGTGTGTGTCGACCTGATACAATGTTGCTATTTCAATGTCGTGGCTTGATGTTATAATAGCACCTGTAATCTCTGGAATTTTGAATTTACAACCTTTAAATCCGCTGCTACTGCCTAAATCATTTTGATGACATATGTAGAATGCAAAACTTGGCACTTGCGCTTAGCTTGTCGACCTGGCATGTGTCTCTGTGTGATGATAATGGCTTTGAGTTGAATGCACTTAATATGCAGACATGGAGCTTGGCTTGACCTATCAAATGGATATTTAGATTTTTGCATATTGATAGACATTAAAGTGTTTTAGTCGATAGGCTAGATTTACGATTTGGTCAGTGACTCAGTTTATGTGATGACTCGTGGCTTAGCTTTTGGCTTTTTGGAAACTTTAGACTTAGGCACTTTAACACACGCACCATTTCTTATTTTATTTAAATAATAATAACAATAGCAAATCTAAGGAAGCATAAAACTAAGGTTTAGGCAATACTAACAATGTGTGTTGGTGAAATGCAGGTTAAAGATAGTCACAAGAGTCTGAAGAAAACCTGATCAATGGGAACTTAATGGGGAATTTGAAGATATGGATTAGGGCAAATGACCAAGGAAAATGACAAATTTAAGCGAGAAAGCATGAAATTCCTCAAAATTTACAAAACCATTTGAGGAGATAACACCATGTGCATTGTTGATTTAGAATTTGGATAATATGAAGATGATATGTTCACAGATATGTTTCGACCATCTAGGAGTGATTCATTACAACATTCTCATAATGACTTCTAGCCATCTCCTAGAAGGTGTGATACATATTCTTTTGAGCACTTGGAGTTATTCTATGAAGAAGATTTTCAACCACCTTTATGCTCAAATTTTGGTGAACGTTCTTATAAATCCATGATTCGCCCAAGACGACAAGAATTTCATAGTACAAATTTCCAGCCTTCTTTTTCCTCATCTTACCATACCATTGAAGATATGACTGGAAATTATGTTTTTGATGCTAAATTATCTATGGGGCAAAGGTGTATTCAACCTATGGTTTGTTGCAGGGATTTTTAGCCGCATATTGAAGGACAACAAGCCTTAATTAAATCCTATGGTTAGTAACTTGAGTGAGTTAATTAAATCCTCACCGCTAGATCATAAAGTGAAGGTGAGATCCAATCTCAGCCTTTGGTCACTTTGGAGATGATCTAAGGTTTTGGATTTAGGGTAAACTCAAGATTATAAAAGGCTACCTAAGTGAGATGAGTAGACACACACAAAATGAGTGAGTGAGATCTCATTGATTGGGTGGAGAAGGACTTCCATCCAAGTTTGCAAGGGCAGTGTCCGAGGAAAGGAGCAAAGGCGTAGCAACGAAAGTAGCAGCCAGCAAGATCGAAGCATTGATCTTGAGGTGTGTTAGGCTAACCTACTTGTTGTTTTGTATATTCCTCAAGTTGGCCATTATCCCAGGATGGGAGCCCAGAATTTTATCTAATAAAATCAAACAAGGTATTGGTTTCCCTTCAGGGTTTTTTCCAGGGACAATTTACCCAGAAATCTCGTGCGCAATGTGTATCATTTATGTATTTATACTTCCATTTAATTCGTTAACAACTCAACAGTGCTTTTATTCAATAAGTGATTTATTCGAAATTAATTGTTTGGTGTTGGGTTAGGAAATTACATGGTATCAGAACCGTGAACTCTTAGGAAAACCAGATTTGCACAGATCGTGAATTTGCATTGCAACACAAGAAATTAGTTTTGTCTACAGGTCTGCGGGTAAAGTGAAACCCTGAAATAAAATAAAAAAAGGACGAGAGGCAGTCGTACAACGTACAGTCGCCGTACAAACTACAATAGCCATACGTCATACCGTCGCACCAACTGACGACTACAAAAGATCCATCGTGCTGTGAATCAGACTATGACTAGCCAAAGAGGACTTGGCCACGGACCGAGTAGGCAAGAAGGGTTGGGCAGATAGTTGCAACCTGCATGGACGTTGGGATATAGCAAGTCCGTCATGGAAGGTCCAGCAGCTACCAACTAAGGAGGGCAACCGTGAGCTACAGCCGCAGCCACAACGCATGGAGAGAGAGAGCATCGGCAACAGCTGAGACACAGAGTGCAATCGAGGAGAAACTGCGCGCGGGGGTTGACGGTTGGGCACAAAGCTCGAGGGGCAGGAGGAGCTACTGAGGCGTTGAGTAAGACAACGCAAGAGCTGAAAAAGTAAGCGACAGAGCAGAGCCTGTGTGAGCAGTGTGATTGGGCACTAGGAGTACCAGTCGCCATCTACTTAGAAGTGCGCAGGTGTAAAGGAGTTGAAGGCCGCATGGTGAGTGTTTAGTGATGACAGGCGACGGAAGCTGCGTGGAGCAGCTAAGGTTGTGGCAATTTGTAAAGGCAGCCGCCAACAGGAAAGGGCGACGACAGGATCACGTGGGCTGTAGAAGCAAGCGTGCAGAGGAATTGTGCCTCGAGCAGGTAAAGGGTAAGGGAGTCGGTAGGAAGTCAGCTACCAGCAGCAGCCAATAGAGGTCGCGAGCCAGCCCAGGCAGCCACAGACAGTGTCGAAACAGTCGCCGACATAGAGGAAGCTACCAATAGAGGACAACGTGGGCCAGTCGTCATCTCAAATTGCCAAGTCAACCATTGGGCAGCCGAGAAAGTAGTCGAGCAGTGCCCAAAAGGGCTTGGGCAATAGCAAAAGGCCGCAAGCAACCCCCGACAGCAAGTCCAGGCAATGGGTCCCATTTTTTTGAGTGGCTTGTTGAGCAATGGCAAGCAACAAAGTGACAGAGAACAAGGAGCGAGTAGCTCCAAAGGTTGAGCAGCTCAAAGGGAGTCAACCTTCAAGTTCAAGTGGGAAGAAGCAGCCTTCCAAGTCTGTCAAGAAGGAGTCATGGTACGAGATGGCCATGTAGGATGCTTAGGAGTAGGAGGCTTCTAGGAGCATGTTCAAAGGTAGCAAGTCTTCGAAGAAGGGTCCGAACGAGATGGCAGGTATAGCTTTCATTTCAAATGGAGCAACCGATCAGGTGGATTGGAGAGCAACCATGGTAGCGAATATGATAGCAAAGACAGAGCCACCTCCAGGTGGTAGAAGTACCTTCCTCGCTAAGAGGGAGTGTTGATGTATTTAGCATCGGACAGGTACTTCCACATCAGTTTGTGTCTACACGTGGGAATCGTCACTAATACTTCTCAGGACTTAGGGAATTTACTTTAATTGAGTAATAAAAGTGAATGCCTTGTTATGATTAATGGAATTTAATTAAGTTAAATGCCTAAGTTTTTGGCATTAGTAACTTAAGTGAGTTAATTAAATCCTAACCGTTAGATCATAAAGTGAAGGTGAGATCTAATCTCAGCCTTTGGTCACTTTGGAGATGATCTAAGGTTTCGGATTTAGGGTAAACTCAAGGTTATAAAAGGCATCCTAAGTGAGAGGAGTAGACACACACAGAATGAGTGAGTGAGATCTTATTGATTGGGAGGAGAAGGACTTTCATCCAAGTTTGTAGGGACAGGGTCCAAGGAAAGAAGCAAAGGAAATAACCCCATCACCATGAAGTAACCCCAACCGTTTCATTCACCATACTTGCACTTTGATAGGTTTCTTGGGAAATATTCCTCTACTTGGGAACTCGCACAACTAATAGGGTCTTTTGATGGTCCTCACATACTTAAACTTGTCAAATTGTATTAAGTCTTGAGCTAATGTAAAGTTTGAAGAAGATAACTAATGTGAATTGCTTACAAGTTACATGGCTTTTGTATTAAATGATGGCTTACTTTGTATGATTCTAATGGCTATGGTATCTTGTAGTTGTTGGTTTTACTTGATTATGTAGGCCTTGTTTGGTCATGATGCACCTTGACATGGTCCTTTGAAGGACGTTTTCATGATGACACCCAAGACGTTGTGCACCATACAGAGGATGTTGCACACTTGATGCGGAGCGTTGGGCCATATGATGATTGGACATACCCTGGGGCACCTTCTCGTACCTCCTAGACCTTGGACGTTGGACAAATGAGCACAATATTGCAGATATAGCCAGATGGGCCATTGAGAGGCAAACAACCCCACAAGTTGGACATAGCACCCCTAAGCATATTATGTTTTGATCAGATGATGTGGCAATTGGAGATGATGACACGCCTCTTTAGAGACGTTATGGAGCCCTCTTCACCTATGACATCACCTCCTATCCCTTATATTGCACCTATGATGATGACATCATGCTTGGATGCTAGTTGAGCCGACCTAACATGGGATGATCCATCTTGATGATGAGTTGGTGCTTGGTGGTGATGTGACATGACCCTTGGGGAGAGGGGCGTGACCTTTGATGATGCTTGCACCTTTTCATGGAGGGACGTGGCCTTTGGAGGCTTCTACACCACACGTGTCATCTTTTAAAGGGAGGTTTTGGTGTATTTTTATTATATCTTTATGATTGAAGTTATTTTGGGGGTCGACCATGACCTATCCAACTTGTATCATTGATATTTGATGTTTTAGGGGCTTTTTGAAGGTTATAGCGTTGAGATTGCCTCATATAAAGAGGCTAGCGCTCCTCATTTGTCAAGACATGACTCACACTTGTGGGGAATCAATACTTGTCTTCTTATCTTGGAGTGATATTATGGATGTTTTCTCTTGTCTTGGTGGATTTTCATGAAACTAGGGTTTCCTCATGCATAGTGACTTAGCATAGTAAGTGTTCTTTCCAAGTTTAAGTGTTTGTTCTTGGTATATTTTGGTGAATGCTCTATTAGATGGTTAATAGTTGCATGTTATCTTGTTTCCTTGAACATTTTTTGTTAGAAACCCTAAGGACTATGGTTTTATTAGAGCATTAACCTTTGTGCACACATGTTAAGGTTGATTTAAGTTTTAACCATTCATTGGTTAAATCAATCCATTTTATCAAGATGAGCTCCCTACTTCACTTGCCAGTTGTTCACACTTGGAGGAATTTATTTTATCATAATCAGAGAGGATGGCACACTTCTCTGGGGCACACTTTCTCTTATGCACATCGTTTGGAGAAATCAATTGATGGTATTGGAAAACAATACATGGTTTGGGCATCAACATTAAGGAGGTCTAACCACTTTTGGCACTTCTTAAAGCGCACTTTGTATGGAGATATTTTATTATTAGTTGGGTGGTTAAGGTAGTTACATGGCATAGTTTTCTAGAGTGCACCTCTCCTAGGTGCTCTCTCAACATTATTGCATGGATATTTCAGCTACACTTGTCATCTTTTGACCTCAATTGGAGAGCGCCCTCGCCTCTTTGACTTGGCACATATATTATTTTAATGGAGGTGATTATGAAGTAGTTTTATTGAGAAGCATGTGGCGCATCTGGAGGGCCACACATGGCATATTGCATGCTCTTGCTTTGTCTTCTTTCTACTCTTGGAGCATTATCTTGGAGGGCACACTTTGTTAACTTTTGCTCACAAAATCAATAAATGTCTCATTCAATGATTTTGTCAAACACTTGGCACATAATGATTTTAGTCTATAATAGTCAAGCACATTAATGCCTTTCTCATACATTTTCTCAATGAAACTATAAGCTAAAAATATTGTGCTAAGTAAACTTGCAGTGGAATATAAATTACAGTAATAACTAGCAAACAGTGAATACAATGAACACTTTGAGTTTGGTCCAATGACCCAGAAAAAACTCCAAAGGAGAAAACCTGTGAGAGAGAGTGTCTTCTTTATTATTATATGCAAAACTCAGAAATTTCACAACTCATAAATTTCTCTTCTCTAGCTTACAATAAAAAAAGTAGCAATAAATACTTTCAAACTTATCTCAATACACAAGCTCCCTTCTTGAAACTCGTGCCCACGTATGCTAGAACAATTGTATGACTACAATACAATTGCAGCAATAAATGACAGCATGAAATACTATTTTTCTCCTTGGGAATCACACCCAACAATCACTGCTCACTGTGTACGGACTGTATGGTATAGAAACAACAAGCTTTTACTTGATTCTTGTGCTCGGAATCTGTCTCAAACTGTGTGCTTCCCTCATGACCTGTACAGACTATTATTATTGTTGTATGATCTTCTCTTCTCTCTCAATCTCATGTGCATCTCACACATTGATGCCTTCTCTCTTGAAAAACATACATTTTACATTTGCTCATTAATGACCTAACCCTAACCTCCTTAACTTATTTTAATCTAATGAATGAGATTCACTCTCATCATTAAAGGCTAGGATTTAACTTCTCGTTAAATACACTTTAAGTCATTAAATAATACAAAAGTCACTTTCGACTTTAAAATATAAAGTCACTTTATAAAATAAAGTTATGACCACTTTTCACTTTATAAAATGATATTTACATGAGAGACTTTTTAATGTCCCTTTCATACTAGGCATTATCATATGAAAGGACATCCCAAGCTATAACTTTCATCACACTTGTGGATATATTCTACTTGCTATTTCGAGAGTTGATAGCTTCATTTCTTGTGGAACGCTCCATCTAGTTGGCACTTTGTACATTCATCCATAAGTTGGTTGCCTTAGGATTCACATATGTGGATTAGTTGCATGCATCTTGTAGACCACATGCTATCTTTCAATGATTGTTATGGAGCACTTTCCTAGGAGGATTATTTTATTGTTTTATCTTGCATGCATCCTGGAGGGCCATGTTACCACACAAACCAACACCTTTGCTCAAAGTCCCAAAGATGGGTGTTAGCCTTATGGAACTAGGAGGTTGGCCATTGTCACCTCACCAACTCTCCTCTGCACTTCAGGCTAGGGTAAATGGGATCCTAGCCAAGGGGTGCTTCCCTATGGGTTACTAAGCTTAATGTGTATAGTGGATAGTGGGAGTATGAGGAAGCTTAGCAACATAAATATAAATGGAGAAATTAAGATGGAATTTAGTTGGTTGGGAGTGGTGGATAAAAGGGAGATCAGTGCCTTATATTGTTTGGGCAATGGGGTCATGTGTAATCTTAGAGGGGGGTTCTAAAGGAAGATCAGGGTGTAGCATACAACCATTCGATATGCAAACTACACATCTAATTTGGTTGTTTGATTTACAAGTGATATGGTGGAGAGGGGCTATAACATATCCACTACTAAAAGCAAATTACAAAGGTGGCTTCAACCAAAGACTATCCACAAACACACCTAATCAAGTGATCTAGAGTGTGTAATGTTTCTATCTTGAAAGGCAAAGGATACAAAAGGGGGATAAGAGGGAGGAAAACCATTACCCTAGCCCTTTCCAATGGGATGAAGCACCATTCCTTGGTCCTTGAGTTGCCTTTGACATCCATACACCTACAAACAAATTCCCAATTGTAGCACAAAGAACTAATAACCATTCATAAGAAATCACTTATACATCACTTCCATTACTTGGACAAAATAAAGTCAACAAATACTCCAATAGCTTAGAGCTTCTTTTATTTACATCGGAGATCCTTCTCCAATCCAATCCATCTTGCAAATGGAGAGAGCAAACCCTTATATAAGTTTAGCTCTAAATCCTCATACAATAAAAAAATGATTTATTTTCCTAGATCCACTTTTTTCTCCAAGAAATACAATAAAAATAAGAATATCAACAACTTGCTTGCTAAAAGTAGCCAGAAGTTTGTTGAGATCTCAACTTCCTCCAATAAAATATTCTAGGAAAGTAAGATAACATCATCTCCTCTAAATAACTTCAATAACTCGGTCAACAGTGATAAAAAAAATTGAAGATATTTGCAACAACCTTCCAAAATATCCAAGAGGCTAATAACTCCCTCAACAATCTTTTCTCCCTAGGAAAATATATATATATATATATATATATAATCCCAAAGTGGACACCCTCCATCTTTAATAGATTGACCATTCAAACTCAAAACTCCTTTAATGTGGACAAGTCGATCTATGTGTAGTTGATAGGTGTACACCATGCCGAAAGAGCTCCACGTGATATGGTTAATGGCTCCAAAAGAAAATTGGACGGTGCCTCCATCAAACATTTAAGATTCCACATTCGACATTTATCAAACTTATCCCACTGAAAACCTCAATTTATGGCTTTGTCCATGTATGTAGGTGATCGATCCACTTTAATTGCAATGGAAAAGATGTAGAAATATAACATGGCAGCCAATGGCTCAATCCCATCTGTGGTCAAAGGTTCACGTAGTAAAATTGAGTGGGGTTCCACATCAAATATGAAGTATGGAAGCTCATTTAATATCTTTACAGACAAGTGCACCCCATGCGATGACCAGCTCACGACTCCAAAATGTACAACATCTTTCATCTTGTGAAAGCTATGGCTGAAGTGGCGGATCCATCCATGAAGGCGGCTAAATAAAATTGGTACGGCGACTGCATAACTTTCTTTATTCCATGTGGATGGCCACCTTGGCAAAGGGATGCGACTTAGTGATCACATGGTAAGGAGATTAAAGGGGCAGTCTTTGTTTAATCCTTATGAGTGTGCCCCCTTTTCATATGATGAGACCCCACTACGCCCTTATAATATACTTCACATTGGCTTGATGAACATGAAGTGACTTTCACCTTTTAAATAAAACAAGTGCCTTTATTAAAGCCTTTTCACTTTTTTGGGCAATAAATGTTCACCTTGTATGTGTCTCCATTGTGGTTTAAAGGGGTGGCCCCTTTTCAACTTTTATTTTTTTTATAATGCTTAAAATGTTAAAAAAAGGGTGGCCCCTTTGTGACATATTTACCACTATGTACACCACTTCCATGCCAATAGATAACACCAAGAAACAAACACCATTATATCGACATCCTTCATATAATCATGCAAGGAACCATGAAGCACAATCATCTAGGGACTTGCAGCATGTAACGCCAAGGAAGATATCATCACCACCTAAGCATAAAAAAGCAACACCAACTCAACCAAGGACACCACCAAGTTCATCCACCTCATGATCCAACATGCTCAACCAAAATGCATCTCAAGCCCATCATCATCCTTGCAAATTACCCCTGAAAAACCTGTCATGTGATGAGAATCACAATTTACCACTCATGTGATGTGAGGGTAACAAGCCCACTTAGTGAGCTTTAGGTTATTTTATTATATTTTTGCACGCATTCATCTTAGAGGGTGCATTCTATGTGGCCCTC
Organism: Picea sitchensis; assembly: GCA_010110895.2. Taxonomy (NCBI): domain Eukaryota; kingdom Viridiplantae; phylum Streptophyta; class Pinopsida; order Pinales; family Pinaceae; genus Picea; species Picea sitchensis. The sequence goes on from SNQJ01S0008996.1 coordinate 147,014, forward strand.
TTGCATGTTTACTTGGTTATCATGCCTATTTTTAGTTGTACAACCTCTCTTGGAAACTTTCAATATAAATTTCTTCGTATTTTTGGATGAGGGCAAGTTCTCTTAGAGAGACTAGTGTCCACATACCTTGACATGGTTAACCATGGACTGAGGAGGGATCTAACTACTCCATTTTTATATTATTTCTTTGACTTGTCATGGAGTTAGTTAGCAAATAATATTTTTTATTATAAGAGAGAAGAGACTCCCTCTATAAAGAGGATCTTTCTCTCCATTGTAATGGTTGTTGGGAATTTGGGGATTGAGGAGCTCTCCCCTTGGACTTCATTTGTACACCACGTGCTTGGAACCTTATGGAAGATTGGAGGTATATTTTCATTTTATGTGAGACTTTCATTTTGCATTTATTCTTTCAAATGTTGATTTCTATTGTAGGAAACCCTTGTATTGTTGATGTGATTCCCTTATAATGAACCATGCTTCATTTGGATAGAGTAATGTGAGGACGTTATCCCTCTTATTGCTATTGTTGTGATGTTAGTATTTCATCTAATMAACCTAATTGTTGTTAGACTAACATGACATCACCTTCATAAAGTTGCACATTTGATCAACTATTTCCGAAATTATTGCACCAAGAGAAGCAAGGTGCACTCTACAACCAGGGTGGAAGAGATGTGTCACGTCAGTGGGTAACAATAATAAACGGAAATGGAAAAAAAATAACTTCCAACATCTAATGTCAAAGAAGAAAGCCAACCAATGTAAAAAATGATTAAATAAAATAAACTAGCATAGATCCATCTTAAGAGGTTTGGACCTTGTCTTTTTTATTCCTCTTATTGCTTGAAAGATCCAGGGTAATACGGATCTATGCTAGTTAAAAAGGCATTCTGGTTATTGCATCATAAACTAGAGTCCAGACCTCTTGCCAACTTATCCCAAAGTCTGCTCACTTTTCAGATTTTACATAGTGCAAACTCAGCCCAAAGGATGCTACAAGATTGCAGAAATAAGATATGTGTAAAAAATTTATTGTTATGGACCTTGTATGTACTTAAGCTTGCTGAGAAGACAACAAACATAATTGAGAAATAGAGCAAACATAGAGAAGACAAAAAGTAACACCAAAAATAACGTAAAATGACAAAGAACCAAACCCAAAACAAAATTTTCAAATTCCCCTGGCTAATATCGATATAGAACCTCTCAAGCCTAGGACAACCTCCAAATTATACAGAATAAAATTGCAATCCTTAGCCAACCTCGGAATCATCTAGAATAATATTTTAAGCCCTAATCGGGCTAAAAGGAGTCTACAATAAAATCATAATGGAGGTGAAGCTGTTTATTTAAGCAGCCCCTCCCAAAACCTACATGTATTAGCTTGGCTTTTTTCTTGAGCATTATCTTGGCAAAGGATGAGGTGTTCTTGTTTTAGACTAGACAGGCATCATTCTAAGCAAAAGTATGGATGGTTTATTCATGTAATGGACAGCTATCGTGAACTAGTCTCTGAAGGCTATGCGAACAAAGGATGAGGTGTTCTTGTTTTAGACTAAACAGGCATCATTCTAAGCAAAAGTATGGATGGATTATTCATGTAATGGACAGCTATCGTGAACTAGTCTCTGAAGGCTGTGCGAACAACGGATGAGGTGTTCTTGTTTTAGACTAAACAGGCATCATTCTAAGCAAAAGTATGAATGGTTTATTCATGTAATGGACAGCTATCGTGAACTAGTCTCTGAAGGCTGTTCGAACAAAGGAAGATCGCTACACTGCACTGGCTGTACCAAGCTTAGCAGCTGTATATCAGTATTCTTTTTATAATTAAGTTGAATAGACTCTTTGTCTTTTGAAAAAATAAAAATCAGCCAACTTATTCTCATGCCTAAACCCTTGTCGAACAGGAATGTTCTCAAGGTGTTCAAGAATGAATGCCTGGCTAAAAGCTCTAGCGGGGAAAACAAGAAATTAGCACCCAAAAAATTACAAATGCATTTTATTCCCATATAATTACAAAATCTTAAGTGTAAGAAATGTTAAATCGGCAGTGGGCTTTGTTCAAACTTCTGGGCCTGGAATCTTGCCACGCATGTCCGGGACTTCATTAAGATTCAGTTCATTTTAACAGTCCTAAAGGAATTTGCAGAGGCTTTCCTCTGTTAAAATAAGAAAGAACAGAATATTGAACACTGATTGACTTGGACATCAGTGGAGCTTTTGGGCTTGAAGCCGGGATCATAGTAGTGTGTTATAGTTTTTGTGTACCAGGTCTCAAAATAGGACAACCCTGACTGCAACCTAATTCTCTGCTAGCGAGAATGACACAGCAAAAATTCATTTTGACCCAAACAGGCATGGAATGTCCATTGTCGCCTGTAATCCTGAATTTTCTCCATGGGTACGATCTCAGCCATTCCCTTCAAGACCGGTGCAGACCTGAGAACGTGGGTGCCTAATAAGCATGGAGTTAAGTTTATGTTTAAGCCCTGGGCTTCGCCGGCTAAAAATAGAAACCAAAACCTTCAAAGGGATCTGTTGTAGATTCATCGCCCAGCAATCGAGCAAAGCGCCCACCTTATAAGCCAAAAGAACCAAAAAATGATACAATTTGAAGACCTGTAAATCTGCAGCTTTAGATACATAAAAGCCATTTTGATTGCATTGTTCAATGCAGTACCTGAAATAGAATAATAACTATGACAAGAGACTACCCAATCCCCGATCTGAGCTGAAAGGGCCAATCTGCCATTAAAGTACATCTACCACTCGAATATAAACCTACCAAACCCATCTAAACAAGGACTCATTTAGAATTTTAGATGATCGAGATGGGTTTTGAGGGTTGGAGATAAAAACCGTTATAAGCTATTCAGTTTCCATTGCATTGTGGGGAATGGCTGAATAATCTATCAGAACTTTGAAAAAACACGATTTAAATCCAAACCCAACACGGGGAAAGGCATGAATATTCACTCACCTGGCTAGTGGGCTGTTGTGCCTCAACCTCCGCCATGATGCCTCCTTTGATTCTCTTCTCACACGCAGCCGGATGGATGCAAAAATAACGGGAGGGAGTGGGAGAAAAACTGCCCTCCCTCTAAGTAGTCAATAACAGTTTTGCGATGCGCGATTACTGGGAAGTTTCGATTCCGCCTCCGATCTATCTATCTATCTGCCCTTCTTTTCTTCCACTAAAATTATCAGCCCTTCTTTTCTTCCACTAAAATTATTTGGCAGAGATTCATGTTGTACATTTTTATGCATTTAACATGGTCGTTGCAACATTTCCACGGTTGAACATCCTACAAGTTGATTGGCTTACGGAATTGGGTGCCTCCCACGTGTCACGCCGTCACAAAGCATCCGACATTAGGATAGTTGGTCATGGAGTAGGAAAATCTGAAATTTCTATTGATTAAACATTTCGATAATTGAGGTTGGATCAATAAACTTTATTATTATTATAATTAATGGTTTGTTTGTATAAAGAGGTCATTTTATTGAAGTCAATTGTAAGTTTTGGATGATTTGATTTTAGCTAAATAACTAAAAGCTAATTTCAAAGTATTTGACCGAGTTTTTTAAATTCTCATAAACATTGTGTTTGCATTATGCATAAATTTTTATAAATATTTTAAATACTTCATAATATAGATATACTTGTGTATATCACATCTTAATTAAATGGCTCTTTTCAATGTATTTTAAATCAGTTGCATAATGCAGAAAATTGTAAATTTGTTGTATAGTGATAATTGGAAGTATTTTATAAAAACAAAAACATTCTAGATTGTCATGTTAATGGGACTCTTGGCTTGATGTGTGATGGAATTCATTAATTAGTTGGGGTAGATTTATATTGAGTATTCTATTTTTATAGTTTATATTGTGTATAAATTTAATTATACATAAGTTATCACTCATTAGTATGTATGGTTGTGATTATGAAAGGACTAAAAGATTGATTAAGCATGTCACCAAAATAGTTGCATTGAAGAGGAGTTCATTCTAAGAAATTATTTAAATATGGGTGTGCAATTTTGGTCTTTGTATCTTAGGTGTAAATTTACATGGTGTAGTGGTCCTTAACCCTTAAACTTGAAATACAAAACCACGTAATACATAGATAATAAGTGCAGAAAACCAAGTATAATAGACAGTGAGATAAAAGATGCAAATTAAACCCTTGTATTAGCAATATTTAGAATAAAGAAAGCAAAGTTCACTTGCTTCTTAAGGTGGGGCGACCTTTCACTGCGGAAAGCTCCAAATACTACAATATTTGACAAAACATTGCATAGCCTCCTAGCTCTTTAAATGTAGATTCCAAAAGCAAAATCCTCACTACTTGTGATCCCATCATTAATGAGTTCCAACTACCTAGTGGGCCCTATTTGATAAAGAGGACGCTTTTACATTAAATAATTGTCTACTACTATCTAATGGGTCTTATTCAAAGAAGAAGTAGCCTAGAGCAGGGAAGTTAGGGTAGGACCCCAACATGCCCTCCTCCTTCAAAAGCAACATTGTCCTCAAGGTTGGAGGTGAGGAAAGTGCTAGAGAATAGTTGTTGGTTCCCATGTGGCATCTTCTGGTTGCATATCTTTCTACTGGATCAACACTTCTTAGACTGTATGTTGGCACAATTGATGCCCTCAAGTATCCAATGTTGCTTCTATCTAAAGCCAATTGGAACCTTCTTCATCAAGTTCTAGTAAGTTGGTTTGCACCTTGCAATTTGATCCTACTACCTTCTTCAAACAAGACACATGAAAGATTGGATGAATCTTGGAGTGAGCTGGAAGAGTTAGCTTGTAAGCCACTTGTCCAATGCACTAGGTGATTGTATAGGGTCCATAGAACTTTGGTGCTAACTTCTAGCGGATTTTAGCTTTGAGTGATGTTTGTTTATAGGGTTGAAGACGAAGAAACACTTTATCCCCTTCTACAAAGGTGATCCAAAAAATCCTTAGATGCTTATTAATATTTTAATGCATAAAGACATCTACTTGATCTTCAAAATAAAATGATCGCTTCATTGTATGCAAATTACATGTGAAGAATTTATCTAACCAAATCCACTTCAATGATAAAATAACTTGCAAAATAATTAAGCTTGAAATGAACAACATTGACGAAATCATATACACAAGTTAGAAAAACGAAGTTCACCCAATTTGGGCTACCTCTCCGGGTCCACTTCCAATAGAGACCTTCTTTTATTGATGCTCAAATGCTTGTGTTTTACAATGACCTTTTTACATGTTGCTCAAATGCAGAAATGGAGTGCATGGTTGGATTCCTGGTGAAAAATCATGCAAAATGAGTATAAAATTCTCGAAATTTCGTCAAGGTACCATTTGGCATGCTTTACAGTGTAGCGTCATAACTTAAGTACCCTCGGGCATGAATTATGAGAGAAAAAATCTACATTAATGTGTCTCTAAACTCAGTCAGTGCACCCATTAAATAGGGCGTGGGCCCCTAACCATCCTCTGGATTCCATGGTGGTCAACATTAAATAATTATTTTGTGGCTTTCATAACCAAATCCGCACCTTTGGTGCATTGGTTAAGTTCTTGGCATATAATACGGTGGGTCGGGAGTTCCATTCCCACCGACCACGAGTTGTTATTTTATGTTATACTATATATAACAAATATATAGTTCAATGGTTGGAAATCACCCATCCATTTGGCACATAGTTCAAAACTCCTGCGAATATGGTGCAACGTTTTGTGGTCATATGACAATACAAACATCCAAGGAATAGGGGTCGAGGGCTAGGCCCTCGGCCCTATTCCCATCTAAATTACACCATACTACAACTTAAATAAAATTAATACCATATGTTGATTAAGTCTTATGTGTGTGGTCCATTGGTAAAGTGATTTGGGTGTGTTATGGGAGGTAGTGGGTTCCATCCCCGACAACTCCCATTTTATATATAAACTATAATAGATAATGGGAGGTCGCCACATGGCAGCCTCTTTGGGTGTGTTATGGAAGGTCGTGGGTTCGATCCCTGTCAACTCCCGTTTTTAATATAAACTATAATAACCAATGGGAGGTCGCCACGTGGCAGGCTCTCATTGGCTTATCCAAGCCACATGTCGAGTTGTAATTAGAACACTTATGCACCACTTGTCAACCTGTAATTGGACCACTTGTATTGTACCTTGCCCAGTGAGTTTCCAACAATCATGTGCCATGTGTCACCCTTACAGTGATGACACATTTCACACTCTTTTTCCATGTGGACTTTGACCTTTGCCATGGTTTGACTGGAACTTTGACCGCTCATAACTTTTACATACGAACTCTGTTTGAGGTGATTTTTGCGTCGTTGGAAAGCTATCGCCGAGTTCTACGCATTGATAGCATTTTTGAGAGAATTTGAACCTCTGTGGATGTTCTAGATCTTTTTGTACCTCTGTGAGCATTCTCGGATCCTCCCAAATAAAAAAAAGTGCTTTGAGTGATGTTATTCAGCTTGTTGTTTGATTTTATGTCAAGCCATATGCAAATTGTCCTTGAGTCTGGAAGAATGACTTCTCCAGTGCAAAGTGTGTTATCCATTACATGAACCTTAGAGGTGCCTAGTGAATAGGACGCCACTGACAAGGGGTTTTGCCCATAAATCGCTTCATATGGTAACATTTTTGTAGCTACATGATAAGTGTTATGGTACCACCATTTTGCAAGAGGAAGCCATTGTTCCCATTGGTGCGGCTTTTCCAAAGCGAAGCATATCAAATAGTTTTATAAGCACTTGTTAACCACTTTTGTTTGGCCATCTATTTGGGGATGATATGTCGTGCTCATCTTCAACTGGGTACCTTGAAGTTTAAGTAATTATTGTCAAAATTTGCGAGTGAAGGTGGGGTCCAATCAAAGACAATGGAAGTGGGAAAGCCATGTAACTTAAAAATATGATCCATGAAGACTTGGGCAACCAAGGAGGGCATAAATGGATGTGATAAGGCACATATATGAGCATATTTGGACAAACGGTTGAATACCACCGTGATCACTAATTTGTTACCCAATTTTGGGAGTCCCATGATAAAATCCAAAGAGATGTCAGTCCATATCTGTGTTGGGATCGGTAGTGGTTTCAATGCCCCTAGCATCTTCATCATCTCACCTTTGTGTCTTTGGCAAGTATCACAAGCCACTACAAATTCTTGGATGTCTATTTTCATGCCCTCCTAGGAAAACGAGCACTTGACTCTTTCATAGGTTTTATGAAAGACAGAGTGACTTGTTGTAGGTGAGGAATGCAAATCCTCTAAAACCTTTTGTTTGAATAAATAAGTCTTTATTGAAACAATGTTCCCTTTATACCTTAATGTATCTTATTTCCATGTGTACCCTTTAGGAGGGTTGGGATCTTCTTGAAGCCTTTATATGAGTTCAACTATAGAGTCATTTTCCAACTATTCTCTACTCGCTTCCTTGAGCTAACCTGTAACAGGAAAGGATAAGGAAAAGAGGGATCCATCCTCCTCAAATTGTGTGGATAAGGCATCAACCACAACATTTCCTTTACTCTTCTTACATAAAACCTCATAATCATACCCTGGCATTTTAGTAACCCACTTATGTTTCTTTGGTGAGGATAACCTCTATTATAGGAAATGCTTCAAACTATGATGGTCAATCTTGATTTAGAAACACCTACTAGTGAGATATGGGCACCATGTTTCAATTGCATGAAGGATGGCCATCATCTATTTCTCATAGGTTGATTTTCCCAAATTCCAATCACACAACTACTTATTAGTGAATGTCAAAGGTTGCCCTTCTTGCATCAAGACCGCTCCAAGATCTTTGCCCGAGGCATCACATTCCAAAACAAAAGTCTTTGTAAAATTTGTAACTGTTAATATTGGGGTAATGCACATGGCGTCCTTTAAAGTAGAGAAGACTTGTTCAGTGCCTCTCTCTGAACAATTCTTAAGATAACTCTCACCACATAAATCTTAATAGTCAAAAGGAATTTTGTTTTAGTAGTGAAGTTAAGGGAGCAATAATTTTTCCATATTTTTTCAAAAATTTCCTATAGTGGCCTAAAAGTCCTAGGAATCCACGCCAACTCTCCAGGGTCTTAGGACGGGGCCAATCTTGCATTGCTATGAATTTCTTAGGATCAACTCATACTCCATCCTAACTTACAATCTGACCTAAGTACTTGACCTCTGAAGCCCCAAAAGCACAATTGGAGTGTTTCATGAATCATTAGTGGTTTCGTAGGAGTTGCAAGGTTCTATCAATAAGCTTTATGTGGGATTCCTACGTTTAGTTGTAGATTAAGATATCAACAAAGAATACCAACACAAAAATACATATGAAGGGTAAAAAAATATTGTTCATGAGGCTTTGGAAGGTGGATGGAGCACTACAAAGGCCAAAGGGCATCACAAAAAACTCATAATGACCTTCATGTGTACAGAAACTTGTCTTAGGGATATATGTTTGTTTCATCCTAATTTGGTGCTATCTTATCTCTCACAACCCTAAGACCCCTAGAATTTATGGCAACCTAAAATTCACAAAAAGGACATCCCCCTCATACCTATAGTAAGTGTTATAGGTGTTCCCACTTATGCCATATCTCATTATCTTGCTAGCAAACTTAAGTACTTCATTAGGCATACTTCTTCCTTCATCAAAGACTCCTCTAATTTTATTCATAAAACAAAGGGTCTTCATCTTGATGATCATGATATAATGGTCCTTTTCGACCTTGTATATCTTTCCACCAAAATCCCTGTCCCAGAAGCCCCCAACCTGATCTTCAAACTTGTGGACTCTAAAACCCTCAACCTCGTCGAAATTTGTCTCATCTCTACTTTATTCACCTTTACAGGGACCTACTACTAACAAACAGAAGGTACATCCATGGGATCTTCCATATCCCTAATAGTTGTTAACATTTTTATGGAAATTTTGAGAATTTGGCCCTTGGTTGTTTTTACCTCAAACCAAAGTGTTGGTTTAGATTTGTTGATGACACCTTCATTGTATGGCCTCATGGCCATTCCTCCCTAGCTTCCTTCCTTGACTATCTTAATAACATCTCCCTTCATATCCAATTTACTATGGAAATACAAAAAGATAACTCTCTCCCCTTTCTGGATGTTATTATCTCGTGTCTCCTTGATGACTCACTTACCCACCAAGTTTATAGAAAGAAGACTCATACTTATGGTACCTTCATTCCCAATCCCATCATCATCCAACTCAAAAATTCAATAGTACAAAAATAATCTATTACTCATTGTTATGGGACAAAGTCTCACAGGGATCTTGTTGAATACACAACAAAATCTCTCTAGGATTAGCCTAGCAATCCTAAACAAAAAGGGGGTTTTAGACTCATATGGTCTTCCTAGATCCATAGAAAACAATTCCTTTAATACTAAAGAATGGTAGATCAACATACCTTTTTGTTTGAAGGTTGTTCCTATATGTCTTGGTTGATGTAGATCTGTAGCTCCAGCTCCAACTCCTATCACCTGCTTCCTGCACATAAGTAACAAACACTACCAATCCTTTTCTTTCTCTAGTGTTAGGAATGATCAATTTCACTAGATCTACTTTGATCTATCAATTATGAGATAAGATCCAAACCACTCATGAAACAAATACAAGTAATATGGAGGAAAACCAACGATATGTTATTAAATGTAAGAGTAATACATCAACTCATACCTTGGTTTTTTATGCTTTCTCCCCTGACCTCCGTGCTCCTTGCTCCTCCTTTAGATCCTTAGTCGGGCTAGGATTCACTAACTTCTAGTTGTGCTAGATAGAACAGGTACCTCTGCAATTGGATAGCATAACAATGCTCTGAATTCTTCCTCCTTTTTCCCAAGGCTTGCCTTTGTTATATAGCTCTTGGAGGATGCTTGGGAGAAGCTTCTAGATATCATAGAGATCACTAGAGACTCAAATTATGTGAGTTCTTGGGCCTTTGCCATGAATATCCAACTCATCCCTCGCTTATCACCTCGTAACTCCCTGCTTCTATAAGTTTAGCAATGCCTTGCTTATTGAGCTACTAGTGACTAGCGAGGTCCTTGCTTGTTGTCTACCAAGTGTCCAGTGAGGATCTGCAAAAATGGGCTAAACCTTAGACAAAATATGTATTTTGGCTTCTACCTTCTTATGGATTACTCTCTAGCCTATAGGGTGGAAATTGAGGCTATAACAAATTTCCCCTAATGTGTGAGGTCAGGAAAGGAATGGATGGTYGAAATACATTACAATAAAATAACATATGTGTGAGGCAATGTGAGGAGAGAGAAAAGAAGTTTAGGAAGTCAAATAAGTCCTACAATCAAACACCAAGGATGAGAGTAGAAATAGACCATCCCCTAGGTATACATACTCATACATTGAATGAGCATGGCCGCCAAACAATACATTGCATATCCATGATATGAAATGCTAGACCGTGGCCACGAAAGAATACATAGTGGATCCATGATATGAAATTATAGATCATGCCCATAAAAGAATACACAGTGGATCCATGTCATCAATAAGACCGTAGGCACTAGACAATACAATGTGGATCTACGTCATCGACTCAATCATATCCACAAACAAATACAATGTGGATCTATGTCATGAACACAATCATAGCCACTAGTAAATACAACATGGATCTATGAAACAACATATAGATATCAGGAAGACAATGAGCACTGAGGAGAGTGTCGTCGAAGTCTTCAAAGTACACATAGATAAGTGATATACTCCATCGCAATTTGGGAGGGGATGTTGTGAAGGAATGATGTGGCCCCAAACCCAAGGTCTTCAAACCCCAATGGTACGAATCTACAACATGTGAAAAGATGAGTTGATGTCGAGCATGGTAGAAATCATGATGCAGGAGCATCTCTCCACGTCAATCAGCCAGCCAGGCAACCCACGTCAGTGCATGCATTAAATGAAGAGAGGCACAGCCCTCATTTCAAATTTGAATTTGAATGTAATTAAATGAATGTAAGGTTGTTGAGCCGTAAAGTTGCGCTTTGCACAGGCATAGCTGTAGGGAGCCTTGAATGTTTGTAAGGCTGAGATCTAGATCCAATTATGGACTAGACAACCCATTCAATGTAATTGAATAGGGTAGGTAGATTGGAGGGAAGAGCTCGAAGAGCCCCCTCATGTAAAAGATCAGGAGATCTTCTTGGTATTATCAGAGAAGAGAGCTAGTAGAGTATGCGGAGAGAGTAGAGAAGGAGTCGAGACTCTGTTAAAGTTCATGCTCATAACACCTTTGTAAAGAGGCATTTTTATTAATACAAACAGAAGCAGTTTTTCCTGCAAATATTTCTGTTTTGAATGAATGTCTATGTGTGTTCTTTATATGCTGTTGATGTATGTTAGGTATGCATTTGCAGGGGTTGTTTGATTTCAGAGTTAGAGGTCTTTGAGGCTTCACACCAGGAGGGTGTGACAAAATGTTGCGGGTTCTGATAGCCGTGCACAGAGAGTCATTTCTGAATTCTGCGGATTCCGACAAAGGCGTGCCAGGAGGGCACAATAGCTGAAATCATTGGCTCAAAGGAAGACCTCAAGGTTGTTGAATACCTTGGAGGTAAGGCTATGTATCAAAGACACAGTTGTAGATAGAATCTCTGAGGAGTTCTGTAAGGCTCTACCAGGAGGGCATTGAGCACAAGCACAGAGGGCACAAAAGTACTTTGTTGTGAGTTCAAGGAGAACCAGAATCACTAAGGATTCTGAGAGCTCTGCCAAGAGGGAATTGAGCAGGTGCATAGAGGTCTTTGAGGCTTCACACCAGGAGGGTGTGACAAAATGTTACGGGTTCTGATAGCCGTGCACAGAGAGTCATTTATGAATTCTGTGGATTCAGACAAAGGCGTGCCAGGAGGGCACAGTAGCTGAAATCATTGGCTCAGAGGAAGACCTCAAGGTTTTTGAATACCTTGGAGGTAAGGCTATGTATCAGAGACACAGTTGCAGACAGAATCTCTGAGGAGTTCTGTAAGGCTCTACCAGGAGGCATTGAGCACAAGCACAGAGTGCACAAAAGAACTTTGTTGTGAGTTCAAGGAGAACCAGAATCACTAAGGATTCTGAGAGCTCTGCCAAGAGGGCATTGAGCAGGTGCATAGAGTGCACAGGAGAGGAAATAACTATTGGATGTTCTGTGAGGAGACACTCTGCCAAGAGGGCATTGAATAGATGTGCAGATAGGCACAGGAGAAAAGAACTCTTTGAGTTCTGTAATTTGAAGAAGAATCCAGAGAAGGACCTTCACAGGGTTACTGAACACCCTACAGACTCAGCAAGAGGTTGCTTGAGCGAAGGAGAGCCAGGAGGGCATCATATTTCTCCATCTGAAGGAGAGGAAAAAGGATAAATTCCTTAGAGGTCGAAGCTACAGGAAAAGCTTAGAAGGGATAGCACCTTCGTGTGTGCAGAGACTCTACAAGGAGTGCAGGAGTCGTGGAAACCTCTTAAGGTTTCAAAGAAAGTCAAGCTCAGGAGGGCGAGTGCTTTTACGCACAGAGTCATAGCTGCAGGGGTCGCAGAACGAAGCAAAGGTTGAGGCCTTTTGCTTTTGGAAATTCTTCCAAGTGCAGGAAGAACGTGCCTGTTCAAAAGGAGGCACAACTGTCGACGGATCAGGCTGAGGAAGAGATCTGGACCATTGGTTTTCCATGTCCAGGGAGCAGCAGGAGAGTGCACAAAGCGGGAGAGATCGTGAGCCGTCAGATCTTGCTTAGAATCGCTGACAGTCGTTGGATCTGTCAGGAGATGCATGAGGGTTAAGCCTTCGTGAACATCTGAGGAGGAAATTCCCAAAATAGTTGAGCTATCGGGATTTCGGACTTTGGGAATTCGGAGGTCTCGATGACGAGAGATCG
>SNQJ01S0008996.1:162765-188537 GCA_010110895.2 Picea sitchensis
GTTCTTTATATGTTGTAGATGTATGTTAGGTATGCATTTGCAGGGGTTGTTTGATTTCAGGGTTAGAGGTCTTTGAGGCTTCACACCAGGAGGGTGTGACAGAACGCTACGAGTTCTGATAGCAGTGCACAAAGAGTGCATTTATGAATTCCGCGAATTCAGACAAAGGCGTGCCAGGAGGGCACAGTAGCTGAAATCATTGGCTCAGAGGAAGACCTCAAGGTTGTTGAATACCTTGGAGGTAAGGCTGTGTATGAGAGACATAGTTGTAGACATAATCTCTGAGGAGGTTTGTAAGGCTCTGCTAGGAGGGCATTGAGCACAGGCACAGAGTGCACAGAAGAACTCTGTTGTGAGTTCAAGGAGAATCAAAATCACTAAGGATTTTGAGAGCTCTGCCAAGAGGGCATTGAGCAGGTGCATAGAGTGCACAGGAGAGGACATAACTGCTGGATTTTCTGTGAGGAGACACTCTGCTAGGAGGGCATGGAATAGATGTGCAGATAGGCACAAGAGAAAAGATCTCTTTGAGTTCTATAATTTGAAGAAGATTCCAGAGAAGGATCTTCACAGGGTTACTGAACACCCTGCAGACTCAGCAAGAGGTTGCTTGAGAGAAGGAGTGCCAAGAGGCCATCATATTTCTCCATCTGAAGGAGAGGAAAAATGATAAATTCCTTAGAGGTCGAAGCTACAGGAAAAGCTCAGAAGGGATAGCACCTTTGTGTGTGCAGAGACTCTACAAGGAGTGCAGGAGTCGTGGAAACCTCTTAAGGTTTAAGAGAAAGTCAAGCTCAGGAGGGCGAGTGCTTTTATGCATGGATTCATAGCTGCAGGGGTCGCAGAACGGAGCAAAGGTTGAGGCCTTTTGCTTTTGGAAATTCTTCCAAGTGCAGGAAGAACGCGCCTGTTCAAAAGGAGGCACAACTGTCGTCGGATCAGGCTGAGGAAGAGATCTGGACCATTGGTTTTCCACATCCAGGGAGTAGCAGGAGAGTGCACAAAGTGGGAGAGATCGTGAGCCGTCAGATCTTGCTCATAATCACCGACAATCCTTGGATCTGTCAGGAGATGCATGAGGGTTAAGCCTTCGTGAACAACAGAGGAGGAAATTCCCGAAATAGTTGAGCTATCGGGATTTCAGACTTCGGGAATTCGGAGGTCTCGATGACGAGAGATCGGGACACTCCACGGTGAAAGTCCCGAAATGATCTGGACCGTCCATTCGTGGAGGACACGTGGTGGAGATCGAGGGTCCATCGGTATTTCAGATATCGGGGATTCGAGTTGACAGAGTAGATTGTGTCACTGGAGGTCGCAAGTCGCGAAATCGCGAAACGACGAGGATCTTCCATCCGAGGGAGGACACGTGGCAACAATCCAGGATTTCGGGGAAAATCCTGAAAGGAAGAGTCCATTGGGATTTCGGAAATCGAGAATTTGGGAGTCCCGTTGATAAGAGGACGGGCTCTCGTATTGATAAGTCCCGAAGGGAATAAGACTGCGGTCTTATGAAAAGTGGTCATATGGACCAAAGCATAGCCCAGGGGGCTAATCATCGATTGAAGCCTTTTCGACATTTTGGCATTTCGGAGATCGGAAGGTCGAGGAGTCAAGGACTCGAGAGATCGGGACACTGAGGGTTCTGAAACGTGAATTTTCTTGTTCGGGGGAAAAAGCCATAGACGTGTACAAAGGTCGTGGCCAAGAACAGAAGCACATGTGGATCGAGAATTTGAGATTACAACAGGGAATCAAAAGAGCTAATTCGGCTCAGGAAAATTTGAGGAGAACGATCCTTAGACCGGGAGGTCAGGCGCGAGACCTGTCGAGGCAGGGTCTTTGGGTGTGCGTCATCAAATCATCTAATTATCGATCATTGATGTAAATTGTTAATACACACAAGGGGACCCACCAATGATGAAGATGAACCCCAAGGTATCTATTACAATCTAGCGAGTGTGAATAAAGGATCTAATGTCGAACACTCATAGAATTAATCGATCAAAAGTCAATGATGTGAACTCATTGTCGATCACAAGGAGGCCTGCCACTGAGAACTGCAAGCTCCAAGGTACTTGGTTGCTTCTAGATCCCTCTCCTAGACAATGTGTTGAAGTTGATAGGAAGAGATCCATCGAAGGAGGGCCTTAATGCATCCCCCATCAATTGACACGAAACATACACCGAGAGATGATGTAAAGAGAGAGTATCACAAAGCACAACTGACACAAAGATGGTTGACACCTAAATTCAACAAAACAACAAATGGTTGACTCGGGCTTAAACTTCCCTTTAACATATAGCACGACACAATGGTGATTTAGCAGCAAGACACAAGAGTTGAACGAATATAGTGCAACAACGCAGGAGGCATTGAAGCACTCTCCATGATGACTGGAAGAGTAACCAGTCAGAGGAATATATTAGACTCATATTACTGGGACGACTCCTAGGAAAGCTAAAACCCTATTGTATGATGAGGACTCAAATAGGTGCCATGTTTAAGGGCGACTCAACTGACGCTACCATTTTGAGAATAGACCAATGGTGAAACCCCCCCCACTTTTTTTTGTTGTATTTTTTTCTTCCTTCATGGTTTAACGAGCATGAAAGAGGAATAGAAGTATGCTCAGTGTGTCTTGTTTGTTTAGTTTTAACGAGACTGAAAAAGAGTTAAAATTATACTCGTGATGTGTCTTTTTCATGTCTTTTAGTGAGTCTGAAAAAGAGATAAAAGTATACTCGGCAGGAGAGAACAAGTGGCTTAATAACAAGCTCCTATGTTCCATGCACATGGAATTGACCTAAGCAAAATGGATGCAAATGGTATAGGCGAGTGAGATCAACTCTTAATAGTTGTTCTCTCCTTGGGTAGGTAGGTGCAAAACGAAAGCTAAATAATGCAAGAGGCTGATGGTCAAGGCTACTGCATAGTGGTAAGCAAGATATGGGTCAACAACAGTGGGAAGCATAACACAAGTAACAGATGCATAGGCGACCATTAAGAAACAATAACAATTTTCGGGAACCCCCACGGGATGTGGCTAGAATATAGACGAAGAGAGGAAAATGAGGCTCGATCTTCAAGTCATGGTGGGGCTAAAGGAGGGGCCTGAGGCCTACGGGAAAATGCAACATGGGCACCGAATGGGAATCTTGGTGCTAACTATGGTGCCCATGATGGGTAGGCACCATTGGACCAGTTACAGCGTGCAAAAGGAGTGGCTAAGGTTGCAATCGATCGGTTTCAAACCTAAGCCATAATGTTGGCAATATGGATGGTTAATAATGCAAAGCGGGAAATGCAGGGAAAAAACCTATCCATATATGCCAATTTAAGAATATATTCCTCAAGTATAGTGGATATCGCCATCTTCGTAAAAAAATCCCCGTAACCCTATCAACACATGTAAACTAGATTCCGAGGGTCAAAACACATAGTGAAATCTCAAAAAATAAAATATTTTTGGATTTTTTGGATATGATATACACAAAACAAAAAACACTCACACCACACACCTATGTACAAGGAACCATGCATCTTAATTCTTTACATCGAGTAGAGCCCATTTCTAGGCTCGGGCCAAGGAAATTTTTCATAATTGATGAACTCATGAGCCATTGCCAACATCATATGGCTTACCATGCCAGGTCCATGCCACATAGTGACGAATTATGCGGCCAAAGATACTCATCATGAGTGGTTTCGTGAGCTATGAAAGCTCCTTGATGGGATCCATCAAGACATGAAAGAGGTACAAAACACATATCTTCGATGGAAGGGGAAGTAGAGAATTTAGTGGCAAGTTTCACAAAAGATATCTGAGGCGAAAAAGGGTTAAGACTAGGGGTTTTAGTGGATACCCGAGCAAATGCCCCCAGTCCCAGATCAAGATTCATCATGCTAACTCTCGTTGGTTCTAAATCAGGGAGGATGGATTCTCGATGATGCTCATCTTCCCTGGGCTTGTCTATGGAAGCCATGACTTCCAAGATGGCCTCTTTTGAAGGAAAATCAATATCTAGAAAATCATGTGAACACGAAGAGTCAACAACCCATGCAGGTGTAGTAGATTGATCACACTCCATATGAGGATGGAGTTTCTGACCAATATTAGCGGATGATGATGGGATTGTCGGATCAACAATCTCGACCGCAGTAAGCGGCATGGAAGCTCCATATGATTTAACATCCTCATAACAAGGTACCACCCAAGGATCAACATAGCCAAGGGATCCACTGGTAAAGGACAAAATCATATTTATATGAGCGATAGTTGCAGTGGGAGACGACGGAGGAAGGGGAAAAATTCCCATCAACAAAGGATCTTTGAACATCCTTGCACCGATGTGCATATAAGATTGTGTGGTATCACTGACAAAGGGTACATTTGACCCCACATTGGAACCAGGGTCTAGAGTACAAAATGTAAGTTGATCTATCGTAACTATTTTCCCTTGGCGAGGGAAGCGTATGACCCTAAAGACCGATGAGACAACTTCAGTCATCTCGTAGAACCAAGTACGTCCGAGTAGAAAATTGTACTCAAGTGATGCGTCAACAACCTCTACGGCAACAGAAACAATATTTCGACCTAACTCGATGGGTAAGGCGGTGATGATTCCATGGGGTTGGAACATGTGTTTTTCAAATGCTTTCAATAGTGTTGCAGACGTATCAAGTTTAGGGAAGCCAATAGGTTTCCAACAAGAGATAGACATGATACAAGTCGAGGCTCCTTCATCAACAATCGTTCTGAAGATGTTTTTGCCCATCGTTCTCTCTTTGATATGGAAGGTTACTTGATGGGAGAATCTATGAGTAACCTGAGATGAGTCAAAGGTCATCAAGCTCGACTTTGAGGGATCAACCCCGCCTATGGAAGATATCAAGGCTTTTCGCTGCGTTGCACAGCTTTGGAGGACTTCAAGCGCAGATATGGCACATGGTGCTTGGGCAAAGTCTTCCAGATTATTGTAGTTGTGGGTAGCCCGTGTGTTAGGATTATGTGTCATATGTCGAAGAACGCCCTTCGAGGGGTGAAGCGATGCGTCAAAATATGGCTTCTCTATCTGAAGAGGGCCATTAGGCTGGGATGAAGATGTTGCTTCTGGGTTGCTATGGGAAGGATCAGAAATGTCATAGTTATTGGCCCAAGACTGCAAGTTGACCATGTGGTCACACATCAGCACATAAGCATTCATGGAAGACCCCTCGTGATGAGTGGTACCTACCATGCCCCCTTGCAAAAGAGGCATAATTTGTGGTAACCATATTTTGTGGTTGTGGAGGGAAAGGATGGGTTAAGACAACATGCTACTGGGAGGCCCATTGTTGTACCAAAAATATATGGACTTCATCCTTCAGAGAGCACTAGTGAGTAGGTTGGTCTTCCCCACAAATCATGTAGGGAAATCAACTTTTTCGCTTCTCTTTGGTGCCTCCCTTCTGGGTGGTTTGGGTAGAGGCAGTCCCTTTCTCATTGTTGGAATTATTTTTCTTGTTCCTCTTTTTCTTTCCTCCAAGTTGTTGAGGACTCTTTGGTTGCATGGACTGCATCGAATTAACCTCGAAGTCTGAGTAGGGGCCACAACAGTTTGAGCACTAGTACTAGAAGCTGACATGTATGACTTAATGGACATTTGACCCATATGATCAACTAACTAGTTTATAGAGGCATGTGAAACAAAACCAACCACACCACCAGCATGGGCTCCTGGGTTTAGCTTCCTTGGATCTGTCAACGACCTAGGAGCATGTGAATAGATCGATTCCAAGTGTTGGGCACACAAACTGGCCTGCTCCTCAGTGGTTGCCCCAACCATAGCTACATCTCTGGCAATGGGTGGTAGGAGGGACTTTGTGAACCACTCCATAAGGAGTTTGTTCAGAATCTGAGTCTTAATCATCCCACATCTTCGTCGCCACTCATGTATATGATTGGAAATATGCGTGGAATTATCTTGATACAATGAAGTCAAGAGCTTAGTTCCTATCTCATATCGAATGGGCAATTGGTAATGCATTAAGAATGCCATTGCCATGTCAATGAAGCTTTTAAAGGAACTTTCTTTTAATTCAATGTACCATTTGGCAGYGGCTCCAGTCAAGAATCTTTGGAAAAGATGCAGCCTCACACTATCATCCATCAATGAGTTGGATGAACACCATAAATGATATGTCATGATGTGTGTGGAGGGGTCCTCTCCTGAATTTTTGTTGAATTTCAGAATATCCAATGGCAACTTGGAAGGCATTGCCGACCATGATGGGTCATGGGAAATAGGGCCGTTTGTTAACCGATAAATTCAGTAAATCTAATGGTGCGAGGAAATGCAACAATGCAAATGAATATTGGGAGGGAGGTGAAGTCTTTGTTGCCCTAGATGGACCTTGCGGTTCCCCTATGTTGGTACTACTAGAGGGTTGGGGAGCTCCTGAAGAGTGAGTGCCCACTGGGATGGTGACACCTCCAGGAGCATGATTGCTCCCATAACCAAAGATACCCCCAAGGGTAAATGTGGACCCTTTAGGAAAAACATTCCCGAAATTATTCCCAGGGAAGAAACCCCCAGGACCTGATGTGGTAACAAAAGGAAAACCTCCCCAAGGTGAAAAATTGCCCCTAGGGAAAGGTGTGCTAACCCATGGAAAGTTAAAACCTCCAGAAGTATTGTTGCCCCCAACTTGACTAGAGACAGCCCCAAAACCACTAGACATATTCCATCCAAAAGGTACACCCACACCTAATGATGTCGGGCCGCTCATAGGATTGGCGGACGTGGAATGAGCTCGACTTCCCATGTTGAAACCAAAGCTCACCCCCCCACTAGAAAATAATCTAGAAGTGGGCATTGATGTAGAAGGAATGGGCGTAGGTATGTTGGGTATATTGATAGATGGAAAGGATGTCACGACTGGCGTCCCCCGGATCAAGGGAGTAGTAGAAAATGGTATGGACGATGTAGGTCTAATGAAGTTAAGGAGTGGCAATCTAGACATCACTGGGATATTCCCTAGGGGATTTCCCCTTGTTCCAGTTGAGGATGGGCTCGTAGGCTTAACTACAGTAGACAAAACACTCGTTTTTGACATGGTGGGAGGGTGACTAAACAAAGAGAAAGGTGCGCTAAAAATTTCCCTTACTTGGACAAGTAGAGGTGTGTTTGGCTCAGTCAATGAAGGATTAAAATTTTGTGGAGGATGTTCATCTACCACTTCTACCTCAACTAAAGCAATCTCATCGAAGCAAAGTTCAAGCCCTTCAAAGTCTTCATTAACTATCCCACGTCGCTTGATGGGTGGTTGTTCTTCTGTAATGGGTTCAAGTCCTCATAGTCGATGGTACCGACGTGGTAGTTTAACCACGATGAATATACCATGTTAAAATCTAAACACAATTCAACCCAAGGTCGATCTAAAATCAAACTCAAAGAGTATATCCCTAATCAAATCTATGTTAACAGAAAACAAACCAATGGGCTTAGGGGCCCTCCAAAAACCAACCTTATGGGGGAGATGAAGTCCCCACAAGATTGGCTAGCAGAGGTGTGAAGAGTAGTTACAATGATCTACGTGAAATAGCCCTGACTGATAAAAGTACCCTTTATTAAGGCAGGCACCCTCTGGGGGAACTAAGACCGTGAATGAATGTCTACCCCAGGTACTACATGCACATACCACTTACAGTCACCTATATGGCTCCCTAGGAAAGGTCACTAAGGCTACCACCTAACAATCAATGTTTGGGAAAACAGTCGTAAGTTCGACTTCACATAAGGGCAAGGTAACTAAGCCCAAACTCCGAAGGTGTTAACCAACAAAACCCTCATATATGTAACTATCAAAGCAGTATCACAAACACCAAAATAAGTGGAGAAGGGTAATCTCCCTAATTGCCCCGATGCGACATTGTGCTTAAATCTTGTGTTAGAGGAGGCTCCCAACACACTGGTTGCAAGAATGGATTTTAACGCTCTTTAATGACTCCTAAGTTGAGTTTTGTGGCCTTGAAGAGTTTACTCTCCAATTCTATATCAAGGCCCTAAACCTAGCAAATGTTGGTTCACTGTAAAAAGAAAAATGTCTAATTGATTTTAGGTTACGCTTTCTTTTTATGGTTGTTGCTTAAGACCAAGGGTAGTGTTGGGATAGGATTTTTGGGACCAGTTTTGGGAATTGCACAAACCACGCCAACAAAGCAACAGGTCGGCTAGGGATCAACACATGCAAAAGAAGGAAAGATAGTTGGTGCACTTTTGCATGCAGGGATCAACGCGTGCAAAAGAAGGAAGACCGTTGGAGGCTGTTAGGCATTTTGGGTCCATCGATATGGGCTAAGACCCATTGTAATTGTATAAATATGTAAGGGTTTTGGGATAGAGGAGAGTGACGATGAGATAGAAAGATATGGAGATAGTTAGTGAAAGTAAATAGGATAATGATAAAGACATTTTGTATGTGTCGGGATGTTAGGTATGCTTGAGACATAATGTATGAGCGCAATGCACATATTTTGTAATGGATGTTCTTAATAATATAATAAGAAGTTGACTGTTGTGGATGTAGCCCATCTTGGGTGAGCCACGTTAAACATGGTGTCTATGTGTTATGATGTGTTTGATGTTTTGTTTATTGTGCACATATAATATATGTTTTGTTACTATGGATATGTTACATGTTACTTTGTTTTTGTGCACATGATATAAGGAATCTTGAATAAATGCTAAGCATAATAGTTATAAGGACTGCCTCCCATCCCTTCATCGCTGCGGAAATTTGGTTCCTACAGTTCCCATAAATACCTCAGGTGAGACTTCACCTGCTTGCGGGTGATGTCGAAAGGGCCAGTATTTGAGGGTTTTGTTGGCAAATTCACGTTGAACCTTGGGCTTGCCCATTGCACACCAACAAATGGTTCCGTTGTTGGGACTAGGATTTGCGGCTAAAGGGAATGTGGAGACCGATTAAGGAAGATATAGGATGATGGTTAGAGACGAAGGAGTGTGAGTTTTTTAGAGATTAGAATAAGAACCCACGGATCAACTTGGAGCAGTTTTTATAGAGGTAGGTATTTACAGACTTACATGAGATTTTCTTTATTGAATTCTCGATAGTTTTGGTTGAGTGGTTACAGAGGTCAGCTAAAAAGAATGGAACATTCTGTATTGGTCTTCCGAGGAGTTGGACCCTTGAGTTGATCCAACAAGTTAATACCGTAAGTAATCATATCTCGCGCGTAGTAGATTTTTTGTTGGATAGTGTATTGGGGGGTTATATTACTGAGTTTTCTATAGAGTGTACCCAATCATACAATGTTGTCGGGAGGGAGTTCTTTAAAGGTCCGCGTGGAAGATATTTGAGATCACTATCTGCTTGGGTCAAGATGTTGTTGTGTGATAAGGGGGTTATGAAGTTGGAATATGATCGCCCTAGTAGTTAGGCGCCTTCGTGCACGTAGGGGGACTGGGGGCTGACGATCTGAGTGTATGGAGGAGAGGGATGCATGAAAGAATAAATAAGGAATAGATGGGTTGAGAATGTCGAGAAAAGAAGAAGGTGCGATGGAAGAAGAGATTGGAGTGTTGCGCGGTGGAAAAAGATTTCGTTATAGTAACAAGAGGACTGTGGTTGATAGAGAAGGGAAACACAACGAGTTTGAGGAAAGAGACACCGATGTGCTCCAGATCGAAGGAATACCGTGCAAATAAAGGAAGGAGAAGGAAAAGGAATGTTGGCTCAATCAAACAGAAGGAGATCCATTACATCTCAATAGCCCCACTCAGGCCAGACTATGTGTCAAACCCACGACTCTGTGTTGGTCTCCAAGGTATGAACTAAGATATGAAACTTTGTCATGAATAGTTGCAGTTAGTGAAGGAAGCAAGGATAATAATAAAGGTAGTCAGAGTAGTGGAAGTGATACGACAACCCATATCTAGTTAGTGACACCGAGGAAGGATATTGCACAGTACACAATGACGGGGGTAGACCTCACTTTGAGAATGTCTGTCTTCCATGAAGCGGGGACAAAAGATATAGAACAACACTTATTTGTCTGTGAAGCAATATGGACCGTGAAGAATGTCTAAGATGACAATACAAAAATTGTGTAATTAGTGACAACATTCAGAGACCGCGCGTTACTCTGGTATATGAAGTATCAGTCCACTTCACCTGTGAGACAAGAAAGAACGTTGGAAGACATCATGCAAGCCTTATTAAAAGAGTTCCAAAAACAGATGTCTAGTTCATAGTGTATTACATAACTAAAAGAGCTCAAGCAGTTGCAGAATGAATTAGTATGGGATTTTGATCAAAGATTCAAGATATTGATGGATTGGTTGACCTTCCAGGTTCTAGAAGAGCAACATAGGGAATGGTTTATTGCGGGATTGTTACCACATATACGTTGCCCATTGATGCAGCAGAAGATTATGTCGCAGTTAGAATCACTAGATATCATAATTAAGTTGGAAGCATCCTCTATAGGAGAGAATGACACATGGATGGCTAAGGTTTAGTTGTAGTTAGCAACATTGACAATTTAGTTGCATGAGCTTCCTAAGGGGAAGAAAAGGCGCGAAGAATTTTGGTGTGTTACATGCAGAAAAAAATGGACATCATAAGAACGAGTGTCCAACCTTTGTAGATTATTTGGCTATAGGAGCTCTGAATCCCTTAGCCACAAGAGGAGGGGTATGGTGTGAGATATGTAGAACAATGGATCATCACCCAACCGCTTATCCTTTGATGCAGAAGTATCAAAGCATAGTTAGAACCTTATTTTGTAATTTTTGTAAGTTTGTAGGACATGACGAACAAAAATGTCGCACACTCGATCTAATGAGAGAACACATCTCATATGCATACATAGTTCAAGGGGAAGATGAATCAAAAGGAGGGGTATTGAAATATAATACTATGAGGGGCTACAAGTAAGGAGGAAGAGGAGGTTTCAGAGGTTGGGGAAGAGGAGGATTTTGCAAAAGAAGAGGATCAATTATATGCTATAACTGTAACCAACTTGGGCATTTGGCGTGAGATTGTCAGAATCCTTGTACGACGTGCACATATCATAGACAGTTGGATCATGCAAAGGAATACTATCCGTAGCTAATCACAAAGTGGAAGGAAAAAAGGAACTAGAATGTCCAAATGATAGCAGTAGAAGAGTGTGATGATCGACCAAGGCTAGTAGTAGTTACGCACGAAGGAGCAAGAACAAGAGCCGATGTGACGTAACAAGGAAATCAGACCAACCAATGGGTCAGGAAAGCAACAAAACCTCCTCCAACGTTTGTCCCTTGGAAAGAGAGAGACACATATAAGCAAGGAAGGAAGGAGCTACTAGAAACAAAACGGGGAGCATCGATATCGACTATGCCACCTGTGTATGACATGCCTCCAGCCTATGACCACTCAATTACAGAAAGTCCAATTGAGAAGGAAAGTACTCTGGAAAGTTTCTTAAAGAGTTGTTTAGAACTAATAAAGGATGAAATTGCATTAAACATGTCGTGCAGGATGATTGACCAGTGCATGCGAGATAAAGAAGCACATGTTGCAAAATGAGCAATTAACTAGGTACAATGCAAGAAAAGGACGAATAGAGAATTCCGACTTAATGCACATATATGAGACTATGATATGGAGAATATCATCTTGGATCTGGGATCTGATGTGAATGTCCGTCTCAAGCAGACATGGGAGATAATGGGCAAACCAAAGTTGATTTAGTCACTTATTTAGTTGAGGCTAACAAATCAACACAAGATTATTCTGATTGGAAGAATGATAGGGGTGAATGTTAATATCGATGGAGTGCGCAACACAACAAATTTTTGAAGTAATTGAGATACTGGATGATAGTAAACCCTATCCAATGTTACTTAGACTCGATTGGGATTTTGATAACCACGCCATTATTGATCTGAAAAAGAGACAAATGATCTTTGAAGTAGGAGACTAAAAAGTTATTGCGCCATTGGATCCCACAAAAGGAAGACGATATGTGGAACTGGTAAGGGGAGGATTCAATACTAAAGGACTCGATAACCTTTACAATGTGACTGTGCGGATGGATGGCTATGTTAATCCTACTGCTGAGGGTGTGCTTAGTTGGTGAAGTATCATTTCTTGTGCTCGAATTCAGAAGAAGCCCTGGAACACTGGCAACAGAGGTTACATGAAGTATATACAAGGAGATGAGCTCATATTACTCACACATTGTGCTGGATTGGAATTGAGGTACATGATCCCTTGAAGTATGATGGACTAACATAAGTAGACCCATTTGTAAAAGAATTTGAATTGCAGATACCAAAACAACAAAGATTGTTGGCTTTAGACGTCGCACTAAAAGCGACTTCTGCAAGGTGGTATGTTGTGCATAAGGATAGAATAGATAATTGGCAGCAATGTAGAAGGTTGTTACATGCCAGGTTCAAAACATAAACTGAATATATTGCACGGAAGTATATTGGGTTGAGTTGTCCTACAGACCATCTTACACAGTGCGCCATGACATGGCGTTCAATACCTAAGCATAAATTGACGCACTCGTTTGTACACACTTTGAATGTGATCCCAAGGAACTGGTATACAGAACTAGAAGTATGCAGAGGAACAATATACTGGGAAGATTTGACTCACAACTTCGAGGTAACTTTCAATTTTGAAGATGATGCCCCTTCGGCCGACACAACTCTGCAGATTATAAAAAAAAAGATCTTTACATCATAAGACTCGATGGGACCAATACCCTTATGTAGTGCACCCAAATCTTTTGTGATTGTTCAAGAGGTTTTGGAATGTTATAACGTTGTTGGAGAAGACTAGGAGGATGAAGACCCGAGAAATTTGCAAGTGCCAGAAATCGAAGTAGAGCGCACAGTAGAGGGTCTAGAGCTCGAATCTACCAAGTATGCAAGGCCATTGAAAACACGCAAGGTGAATATTGGTACGAAGGATAATCCCAATATTGGTACATATAAGGCCATTGAAAACACGAAGGTGAATATTGGTACAAACATTGGAGATTATTGGAATGAAGAAATTGTCGACAAGATTGTTGATTTACTGTGCAAATACCAAAACCTTTTCCCAACTACATTTTTAGAAATGAAAGGGATTTCTTAGGAGCTAGCGAAGATGAGGATCCCTTTGAAGTCGGATGCCAAGTCAACGAAGTAGAGACCGTACCGATTGAACCCAATATATAAACAAAAAGTGAAAGCAAAAATAGATAGGATGTTGGAAGATGGGATTATTAAACCTATTATAGAGTCATAATGGATTACTTTGATGGTGGTCTAGGAAAAGAAAACGAGTGGAATCAGAATTTGTGTGGATCTACAGAAATTGAATGATACTTGCTTACATGACCTATTTCCTATCCCATTTACAAATGAAGTTTTGGAGGATGTAGGATGACATGAAGCTTACTCATTTATTGATGGATTCTTTGGGCACCACCAGGTTAAGATTACACAGGAGGATAGGCATAAGACAACATTTGCGATGGAATGAGGATATTATCAGTATAGAATCATTCCTTTTGGATTGAAAATTGCACCAACAGTATTTTCCCGAGTTGTTGTCGCGACTTTTAAATAATTTATTCATAAATTCCTAGAAGTATATTTGGATGATTGGACAATGTTCGGTTTGTTGAAGGACCATATTGAAACTCTCCGCTTGATGTTGGACAGATGTAGATAGTTCTAGATTTCCTTGAACTTGAAGAAGTGTATTTTCTGTGCAACATTTGGTATCCTGTTGAGTCATGTAGTATGTAAACAATGACTTTTGGTTGATCCTGTGAAGATTGTTGTTATTGTTGATCTGCCACAACCTACTTTAGTGTGAAAACTGTAAGCAACATTGGGTCATACAAGGTACTACAAAAAGTTTATTAGGGGATACACACAGATCACAATCTCGTTGGAAAATTTGTTGAATAAGGAGGTCAAGCTTCAATGGAACGAGGGATGTCAGCAAAGTTTGGATACCTTGAAGCAAAAACTAGTTACTGCGCCAATTTTAGTATTTCCAGATTGGAAGAAGGAATTCCATGTCTAGTAGATGCATCATTTATAACATTAGGCGTAATTCTAGCTCAGCCAAGGGAAGGAGATTTGGATAATCCCATTGCATTTTCCAGCATAAAGTTGTCCACTACTGAAAATAATTACACTACTACAGAGTGTGAAGGACTCACAATGGTGTATACACTATAGAAGTTTAGACATTATCTGTTGGGATCATAATTTAAGATGTACACAGATCATTCTGCGCCGAGATACTTAGTCAATAAGCCAATGTTGGGCGGGAAGATATGTAGATGGTTGTTATTATTTCAAGAGTATGATTTTGAAGTGATTGTGAAACCAGGAAAATTAAATACAGGACCTGACCATTTGTCGTGCATATTAATAGGGGAAGATGCAGAAAATATGGATGACAATCTACTAGATGCGCACTTGTTCATAATACAGATGATAGATGATTGCTTTGCAGATATTGTCCAATTCTTGAGCACAGGAGTAGCCCCACCCGACTTTACAATTGAGCAGAAGAAGTAGTTAGTAGTAAAGGAAACATATTATCAGCTTATAGCGGGGAATTTGTATAATTTAGGCACATATGGTATTCTTCGATGATGTGTACTGGAGCATGAGAAGTCGATGATATTATCAGAGGCACATGAAGGAATTGTGGGAGGCCACTATGTACGGAAAGCGACAACTCAAAAAAATTTGCATGCAGGACTTTGGTGGCCCACCCTTCATAATGATGCTAAAGAGTTCTACCAGACCTGTGATGTCTATCAACGAGTTGGGAAGCCATTCATAAGAGATGCTATGCCTTTAAAACCACCAGTTACATTGTAGGATTTTGATAAATGGGCAGTTGATATCATTGGACCGATCAAACCACCAACAAAAAGAGCAGGAGCAAGATATATAATCACTGTGACATATTACTTGAATCGATGGGATGAAGCAGAACTTATCAGAGATTGCAGCTCAGAGATTGTTGCGTTGTTTCTATTTGAGAATGTTGTTACGAGGTTTGGATGTTTGATAATCCTTATGAGTGATCACGGGATTCATTTTTTGAATAAAATGATTGCTTCTTTGACATAAGAATTTCATATTTATCACCAAAAGATCACACCTTATCATCCTCAGGCGAATGGAACAATAGAAGCGTTTAACAAGATCCTAGAGCATGCGCCGATGAAGATATGTAATGTAAATTGAGATGATTGGGACCTGAGGATTCCTGCAATACTATGGGCATATCATACCACAGGGAAGAAGTTGATAGGACAAACACCATTCTGATTAGTGTACGACCAGGAAGTAGTTATGCCCATGGAGTTCATTGTGTCGAGTTTGCGCATTTTCGCGCTGGCAGAGCTCACAAATTTTGGTGCAGTATAGAAAATAATATTAGAGCTAGTGGAACTGGAGGAAGACAACTTCATCATAGGATTTCATCAGTGGGTTTAGAAAGTGCACGAAAAGGCATGACATTATAGACATATTAAACAAAAGAAGTTCTAGATGGGAGACCTAGTTTTGCTCTATGACAATAAATTTTCGTAGCACCCTAGAAAGTTCCAAATGCATTGGTTGGGTCCGTTTGTGATTAGATTTGTGATAGAGGCAGGTGTTGTTCAGTTGGAGAAATTGAATGGTGAAATCATGGAAGAACTCGTCAATGGAAGTCGGTTGAATATGTATTAGGACAACCAACCTTCCGCACAGTAGCTTAAGTGCGCAGTGCGTGTACTATAGTATATGTATTATACTAAAAAAATAAAAGATAATAAAAAAGGGCAATGAAAGAGCTTGAGGTAAGCCAAAATAAACAATTGAAGGGACATGAGGCTTGAAGTTCTGAATTAGGCATTGTTTAAAGAGTAAAATTAGAAAGAAAATGTCGCGGAAATGAAGAAAGAAAGAGGAAGGCGTGCAAGAAGGAGAATTGAATCGTGTGAAGAAAGTGGAATTGAATTGCACACAAAAAGAACCTGGATAAATACCTTCTTAGATGACGTAAAAAGCAGTAAAGAGCAAACATGACGGCAAGACGTCAAAAATGCATTGTCGTAAATGAAAAGCGGTGACGAGAATTTTGACAAGATGGAAAATCTAGACCATGATCCACCAGAAGATACGAAATTAATGCAGAATCTAGACAAGAATTGAATGTGAACAAAATCATATTGAATTGTGAATTATGGTGCGAAGAGGAATGAAACAGCTGGCAACAACCTATAAAAGCAAACAAGGGCCTACATATCTTACATATCTGAAGAAATTTATATAGCTAGCACCACAAAACTCTCTGCGCACAACACTCAACCCAGACTCACTCGTACTCATAGTTGAGCCACAAGAGTGGGCAACATGACTGCATTGAACATGCATTTGAACTTATTGGAGATCCCACACTTTGACAAGAGCGCATACATTAACATATGCGTCAATTTATTGTTGAGTTATGTCCACAGAGGTTTCCTTTGGTTGGAGAGGCCAGTGTTGATAAACACCCAACTTATCAAGCAGATTACAGGATTGTCATCAGTAGGGGAAGATCCACTACCTTTGTTCATGGATAAGACTCGAGAGAAAGCATTAGTAGAAAGGATGAAGGACAAGTACGACACACACAAACTAACACGTCGATTAGATGTCGTGAGCATTAACGATGATTCTGTCATATTTGTGACCCATGTGATGGCTTGCAAGTTACTCAAGAAATGTCACAAAGACCAGGTGCCAGCATAAGTAATAACAGTGACAAAAAAGTGCACAACAAGAGTATAGATGAACTGAGCGACATTTTTGGTGAACCATTTTTTAACTGACTATAGGCAAGCGCAGGGTAAAGGTTGTAGAGTTTCACTATGCATGGTTACTGGTTTTGCTTTCATCGGTCGCTTGGAGGGAGCTGGAAGAAACTCAGTTCCCAGAAGGTATGCAGGAACCATGCATGGTAGCGAGGTATGTTTATTTATGGCATACCACACACAAGAATAGGAAAATGGATAACAATGTCATATTCTACATTTATAAGGAGACAATCCGACAATGTATTGAGGACACACTGCACATTCTCCCTCAGATAATTTAAGCATACAAAGAAGTCACTCGATTCAAAGAAAGGACACACCACATGCACATCCAAGCAAAGAGGGATCCAGATTAGCAATGGTTGTCGACCAGCTACAGACTGACATAACATGATGTCAGACTTATTGTAAACGACTAGGAAGTAGAGTGGAAAACCGCAGTGCTGGAAACAACGCAGAAGGAGACGCAACACCAAGAGAGGGATCAAGAAGAAGAAAAATAACATGAGGAACAAGGGAATGGTGCAAGCGACACTCATAAAATAGCTTCACACAGTAGATCAAAGAGAAAAGAGCATCTAAAGGAGAAATTAGCACATAAACACAAGAAGAGGAAAGCCTCAAAGGAAGTAGCTATCGAGGCCTTAATTGAAGATGACTTGGAGAAGATTAGAGATCAGATAAATGAAATTACTGAAGAATCATTTCAATGAGCTACAGATAAACAAGAGGAAATGCATACAAATGTGTAGGCACAGATAGCTACACTGCGTTGGATTTTGGAATTGACTAGGATAGTGCCAGTACAACTGAATGAAGAAGAACAGATAGAAAGTAAAGCAAAGACAAGAGATTCACAACCAATGACAACTCAACCATCATCAACGTCAACAGAGCGTCAAATCATGAAGATATCAACATGGCCCATAGAGGTTCCTAGGACAGAAATGCAGGAGCATGCACAAGCATTGAGTCATATTGACTTAGTGTTGCCATAGTTATCGATGAACGTGCTACATAGCTTGCAGAAAAGTGTCACACAAGAGATCCAATTGCGTGCAAAATCAACTTCTATGGACTTGGTCATAGTGACTACAGACAATGAAGCACTACACACATAATATAGCAAACTCATGCTATAATGGGATGAGGTTGCACATAAAACAACAAGGTTGCAACAGGCAGTGCAGGAGGTATACAACAACATCCTAGAGGTACAAATGGAAGTAGATACTCCCTTGGAAGATAAAGTGACAAAGATAAGTGAAGCCATTCAGGACTTCCACGCAAAGATATTCGATTTGGAAGCTTGCACAATGTCGAGTACCCCACCAGAAGAAAGGGAGCAACGAGAGAAGACATCCATGATGACCATGGAGAGTATTAAGGGTTTGGATGAGGAATGCACAAAGTTATATGAAGCGAGTACACAAGTGTGGACTCAATTAACGAAGGATGCAGAGTTACAAGCAATAGAACAACGGTTACATGTTGTGTAGGAGAAGGCACAAAATTTCAAAGAAACAATGAGCACTTTACCACCAACATAATGAATGGTTGCAATAGCTGAGAATAAGCAACTGCACCGTGAGATAAGCCACATAAGATCTAAACAACAAACTCTCACGCAGAATCTTGAGCCGCTGCAGGAGGAAGCATTTTGTGTGACAGAAGAAATTGCGGTTGCACGAGGCATAATAAAGCAAGCATCGCAAGACAACATACATAAACTAAAGACCCCTATTACCACACAAACAATAGAGGGGATTTTGGCGAAAGAAGCAGATGCAAAGGAGAAGGTCACAACCGCGAAGGAAACTTTTCAAAAGTTTGTTGAGACATGATAGGAAGCGCAACAGAAGGACTGAGTGGCTCAAGGTGAGCCACAGGTGACTGTTTTGGGCCCGTTGGGACAGGAGTTTTGAGACCCATTTTGGGAATTGTGCAAATAGAGCAATAGGTTGGCCAGGGATCAACGCGCGCAAAAGAAGGAAAGATTGTTGGTGCATTTTCGCATGCAAGGGTCAATGCGTGCAAAAGAAGGAAGACCATTGGAAGCCATTAGGCATTTTGGGTCCATCGATATGGGCTAAGCCCCATTTTAATTGTATAAATATGTAAGGGTTTTGGGATAGAGGAGAGCGACGATGAAATATAAGGATATGGATATAGATAGTGAGTAAGTGAATAAGAGAACAACAAGGGCATTTTGTGTGTGTCGGGATGTTGGGTATGTCTGAGACATAATGTATGAGTGCAATGCACATATTTTGTAAAGGATGTTATGAATAATATGATAAGAAGTCGATCGTTGTGGACGTAGCCCATCTTGGGTGAACCATGTTAAACATGGTGTCTATGTGTTATGATGATGTTTTGTTTATTGTGCACATATAATACATGTTCTGTTACTATGAATATGTTACATTTTACTATGTTTCTGTCCACATGATATAAAGAATATTAAACAAATGCTAAGCATAATGGTTATAAGGACCACATCCCATCCCTTCATCGCTGCGAGAATGTAGTTCCTGCAGTTCCCATGGATACCTCGGGTGAGACTTCACCCGCTTGTGGGTGATGCTGAAAGGGTCGATAGTTGAGGGTTTTGTTGGAAAATTCACGTTGAACCTTGGGTCTGCCCACTGTGTGCCAACATGTAGAAGATGAAACTTTAGTGATGTTTTGACTCTTGACCCAACCAAGCAATGCAGATATGATAATGCAAATTGTTCACTTTGATGAACTCTATCTATGTGAGGGAGAGAGACTTTTTCCTTTTTTCTTTGCAAAATTGTAAAAACACAACCTCACATACACCAAGAAACCAACAATCACTTCAGATCGGAAACCAAACAATGCTCACCAGTGCTTCAAAAGCAAGTCTAGCATTCAACAATTTTGTTTTTGTCTTTTTGTGATTCTTTCCAATTGAAATGAAAACAATTACTGATTGATGCAAGAACACACAAAGCAAAGGGAAACATAGAAGATACTGCAAGCATATGGGTTGTAGGAAATTGGAAGTGAGGCCGGATCGACCCACTCCAATGTCACTAGCAAGATCTCAACCAACACTCACCTAGGAGGGTAGATGTAGTGATCGACAATGGTTATACAAGGACAAGTAAAACAACCAATGACAAACACTACTGGATCTTCTTAGATCTATTGAGTTCTCTGCCCAACCTTCTGAAAATCTCAGACAGAAAGAGACTCTATTCAAGACATGAAAGTAAAACACACAAAATCATTCAACAACCTAGTTGATGGTAAATTATGTGACAAAAATCAGTCAAACAAAGACAAAACATGTTTAGAATAGACCACTGCAGAACACTCTTAATCAGAGAGAAGACCTAAGTCTAAAGGATTGGGTTTGATACTGCAAATATGTAGTTTTTACATAGCCTCACGAAACACATGCTTGTCAACCAGCGAGGGCCTCGCAGGACACATATGATGCAACAAGCGAGGGCCTGCAATTTTATTTTTTTTGAGAACAAAGGATCTGTTCCAGATTATATCATCAATATATCATCGGTATATTATGAGCATATAAACATAAGCAACATCACATCAAGTACTCAGTACACCAAAATTTATGTGGAAACACAAATGGGAGAAAACCACAGAATGATTTCCTATATATCAAAAGAATACATTCATTGGAAGCACCAACTTCCCAATTCTTCAGTTGCAACTAGAAGGAAGCTACAAACCCTTTTTTATAGGCTCCAATATGAAGGAGTATACAAATCCATGAATTCTTTGGTTCCCACCAGAAGGAGGCTACAACCCCCTGATTCTCAGGCTCCAACTTGAAGGAAGCTACAACTCCCTGAATTCTCTGGCTCCAACCCCCTGTTTCTCAGGATCCAACCTGAAGGAAGCTCCAACTCCCTGATTCTCTAGCTCCAACCAGAAGGAGTCTACGAGCCCCATCCTCTCGCCTTGAAATATAAGTGTAGACCAACTGTCACTACCACAATAACTGCCACTGTCATTGTCACAACCACTGTCATATCAGCCTGTAACCTGTCATTGATTAACCTTTCCAATCTGTCACTGTCACTGATACTCAATGAGATCCTCTCAAATAGATCATATACCAAGGATACCTCTCAACTAGATTTCCAACATCACCAACACATGCCTCTACCAATCATGTACCAAGATCACCAACATACCATCACACGATATGTGTCTCAACCATGTACCAAACCATCAACCTATACCATACCAAGAATCGACCATGTACCACAACTTGTACCACAACAAGTGCATCAACCATGCACCGACACATGTACCAAACCATGCATCAACCATGCACCAACACCTATACCAAACCGTGCATCAACAATGCACCAACACCTGTGCCAAATCATGCATCAACCATGCACCATAACCTGTACCATATGCCTCAACCATCAAGCATGTACATCAACACCATACCAAGTACCAATCTTGTACCATACCATGTATCAACCATGTACATCAACACATGTACCATACCATGTATCAACCATGTACATCAACACATGTACCATACCATGTACGCACAATGTATCTCAACCATATACCATATCACTCAATCATGCCATACACCATGTACCATAGGATATATCAGACAAGTACCATCAATGGTGTACCTCAACAAAGTACCAAACAACCAAGATCATATACCAAGTATATGCCTCAACCATACACCTAATATGTGCCTCAAGCATGTGCCAACGCTTGAACAATATACCAAAGACTTGCCTCAAGAATGCACCATAACATCATCAACATGTAACCCTCAAAACATACATGTAAACATACCTATAACTCTGTAACATACATGGTGTATGTGATTATAGATGTGAAGACCTTCCTCGACTTCAACAACAAGAGAATAACATCTTCATCAATCTTTACCTTAGTCTCACGGGACTAGTTTTTGGATTAGTCACAAACCCTAACTTTCAACAAGCATAACTCTATACCTATACTAAATAAAGGTATGAAACTTGTACCCAATATTATTCAATATCTTCTCTGCAATTCCTCCAAGTTTCACTGCTTGGAACATCCCAGAAAAGGACTTTTAGCAAAAATGGCAGACCTTGCTGAATTCTGGATTATTCTAGAGAGTGAACTTGTAGAGCATACCACATGCAGAATATTTGATATCTAGCTCTAGAAATCATACACAACATACTACAAACTTTACTTTATCCAATTCATTTTGTCTCACTACAATTTGATCCTCTATGAATAAGTTCTGATTTTTTTTACCCGGAACACATGTTTGAGACTAGCTTAAGGACTAGCCAAAAACCCTTTTTTCCACAGATTGTATCTCAGAAAATACAACGACCCAGAAGCTGAAATTTTTACCAAAGTACCTTGACCTGTCTTCAGAACCTCCTCCAAGTTTCTCTATCTAAATCATTCTAGAAAAAAACGTTATAGCAAAAATGGTAATATGACCTTTAAATAACATACCTTAGAACACATCATCACAAGACTTCATCCTCCCTTGGAATTTTTCCCTTCTTTACTTCATCTTCCCTCTGAAATTCGCCTTAGATCTCCTTGGTTACCTCAGATAAGAATCACTTACTGACATAGAAGATATTCAATATAATGTGTGTGTAAAATGTACTTATGAGTGACTTCTTGAGGTGTATATATACTTTTTCTAAGTAACTTCTTTCCTTAACTTTAGGGCTTCTTGAACTTTCCCCTTTACCACTTTACACTTTCATCAATGACTTGCAGCCAATTAGGGGATTCTCAACCCATCTTTGGGGCTTCTTAACCCATATTTGGGGCTTCCAACTTCATGACCTCATAACTCCTCAACCGTGAGGAACCACATTGCGTACCACCTATAAATGGAAACAACATGACGAGGACTATCCATGCATGAGTAACTTACCTACATTTACCCCATTCTTCAAGACCTTTTTCCTTTATCAACTTTAGTTTCCATTACCACAAATCTGGGTCTTCATGTAGACTACATCAAATGCACTCATCACATCTGCTGACATCAACCACTCATCAATGACAAATAACTCACCATTAATCTCAACCACATATGTAGGGCTTCCAGACTTCTCCAAGGGTTGACATAAATCTCCAAGGGTTGACATAAATGACAACCAAGTGTCCAAACCAAGTGTCCAATAATATCCCCCTTTGGCATTGATGGCAACATTGATGCTCCAACACTCATGCTCCCACTGTGACCATTGCTCCTCATCAATGTTTCTCACTCTCCCCCTTTGACATTAATGGCAAAGGGTCTCTCTCCCTGGGTCTACTCCCCCTTTCTTCATGCATCTGTTCTATCTCTCTATTTGCATGTCTTTGTTCTTTCTCTTCTCTTTTGTCATCATGATCAAAAAGATAACTCTCCCTGTCGATATGTCTCCCCCTGCGTGTATTCTACTGATCTTCCTTTCTGTATCTCTTTCTCTGATGATTTCTCTTCACTTGACTTCTCTACAAGATGTCGTGTAGATCAATGTAGGGCTACCTGTAAGTGTTTCCTTTCCTCTCTTCCAGTGCTTGCTAATTGTCCATTAGTGCTTCCTCCTGTAATTCACTGACATATATAAAAAGCATTCATTACTTGATTTCTTCAAATGTTCACTTGACAATACTTGTTCAATGATTTCTTTATGATGATATAACTTCCACTAACGATTCCAATTGTCAATCCACTATTATGCATCTTCTCTAACCCATGTCTTATGTACCTACTAAGCATCTCATGAATCCATCTATGTCCATATGTCAAAAACTGTCCATAACTCTAATACTCCACTGTCCACAATGTTGGCCCATCTGTCACTGTACTATCATGAAGGATTCTCTATTGCAATTGATCATCACATATTCCTGTTCTTCAAACTGAATCAAATGTGTCCATTGGTCTTCTCTATCTACAAACCATACTCTATATGTTTGGAACAACTTGTACTGAATATATCCCTACATGAATGCATGCGTGGAATACTGCTTCTAAATCAATTATTTTGTCATTCTATACTTCTTCCATCTGACAACTCCTAGTATGTTTATGCAAATGCTTCACATTGCTCGAAGGATGGTTCTTTGATTTGTAGAGTTGTTGCATAGACTCCCCTTGTTCAACATTCATAATGCCAGGAGTCTCCAAGTCGGATGGCTCAGAACAATGAAGGAATCTGCCCTAATGCGGAGTAATCTTCCTCTCCGTCTATAGACTCATCATCTTCCTTAACTATGACTTCTTCCTTTTTGCCTATGGATTCTTTATGATCTTTCACTACAATTGCCGAGAGTACAACTTCTTGGGCTTGTTCCTCCTCTTCTTCTCTTCTTTCTCATACTACTGTGAATCCTGCGATCTCTGGGACCTATTCTTTATTTACCTTCTCTTCTTGTCTTTCTTTTCTTCTCCAAACCTTCATGTATCTGACATCAATATTTTCTTTCATGGAGGGCTCTATCATGCTTATGGAATTCTAAGCTATGTGACGATAATTTTGGCATTTGTAACATTCAATGTTATGTGGGGCCACATAAGTATCACTTCTTCCATATGCTTTGCAATCTACAACCTTATGTCCAAAATCAATACAATTAAAATAATAACCATAAGATAAATTTTGATACCTGGGAGTGAATGAGCTTCTTTGTTGTCTGAATGTAGAGGGTCTTCTTTGATATTTGTCTCTTTTGTAATCGTCTTCTTGAGTCTTCTGCACTTTTGGAATGTTCTTCTTTAGGGGCTTTCACTCTTCCTTCTTCATAGAACCTTTGATGAATTTTGCATAACTCTTAGACGTCTTCATTTTTACCTTCTGGTAACCTATAAATTTTATCTTCAACTTCCTTTACTGATGATGTGGATGTTTCTCTCTCTTCAACGTTCTTGTTGAGCTTGATGATTTTAAGTCTCAATCTGACAACTTCTTCTTCAAGCTTCTCAAACTCTTCTTCTTTTTTCATCATCTGAATCTTCGTGACTTCTTTTGTTCTCTTTGCTTATTCAAGTTTGGTCTTCAATGTGATTATTTCTTCTTCAAGTCTTCTTTCTTCTTGACCAAATTCTGCTTCAAGCTGGTTTAAATCCTCAGTTCTTTCCTTGAGATGATCTGTCAAAATCTTCTCTCTCTTCTGTGCTTCCTTTATTTGTGCTGTCATTTTGGCTTCCAAACACTGCTTTTCATCCAACTGACTCATGAGAGTTTCTTCAATCACTTTGGCTTCTTCTAGTCGAGCTTTCAGTTTCACGATGACCTGTTGGGATTCTTCGAAACTTTCTTGAGAATTATTCTTGACTAATTGTTCCTCAAGAGACTTGAGCTTCTTCCTTTATTTTGTCAATTCATCTAAAACACTGATTAAATCTGCTTCAAGGTCTACTATGCTTTCTTCAAAATCTTCTTCTTCTCAATCTGTCTGACATGACAAGCATCTTTCTTGTTTTGTTCATGCATCTTATTTAGCACTCTATGGATTTGTGATGGGAGATTCCTCAAAATATAGATCATGTAACTTGTCACAAAGTTCTTTAGCTGAAAAACATTTTCCCACTTTCTCATTTATTGAATCAGGTAATCCTTCCAAGATGAAATCCATTTCTATTTTGTTGCTTCTTTTCAATTCCTTCTTTGCTACAGTCTTCGGTTTCTTAGTAGCGGTATACCTGTAAAACTTGATTGCTAAACACCATATCCCTATGCTTGTAAAAATGTTTTTATTATGATATTCCACATCTCAGTTCCGACCAATCTGACTATCAAACCATGGTATTCCATTATCTATGTATGCACTATTCTTGATCTCCATGATCTTATTTCTAGTGGTTAAATTATTTCCTGAAGGAACCTGCTCTGATACCAATTGTTGGAATAC
>SNQJ01S0008996.1:204780-226298 GCA_010110895.2 Picea sitchensis
TGAACTCATTGTTCAACCCCCAAGCTCTTCCTTCTTTGATGGAGAACCTCATTGTCTCCTTTATATGAGCTTGCATTTGGCGGAGGAATGAAGTGGTGGAGGCCCAGTTGAAGGGACTTAGTTTCTCTGTCCCGAGATGTGCCAACACAAAAGTTTGTCACCTATATACTTCTGTTGATTATTTTAATAGAAATACTCTTTTCTCGTCCAATTGATATCTTGCAAATATTTGAATTATTATTCCATCGGAGTATTTGTCATGTATGTTAATGGATTATGATATTTTATATGCTTACTTTATATATTATCACCATATGCTTGTGTATCTTGGTTGTTGAGAACAAGTGCAGGTATAAAGCTTTGAGTTGTGTGCTCAACGATGGTCTTCATCGAACGTCCAGACGAGGTAGGTTCTTGATCTTGTCTTGTTAGCATTTCATTTATATAGCATACTTAGGATTAGAGTTCATTTCTGTGTGTCATTCCATCTTTTGTGGTTTACCCCAAGCCATTCAAAGATTTTCCCTGTAACACTTTCCAACCCTTGGCTCTTATTTCTCTTCCTTACATCGATGACACCACTGATCACATATCTAAAATTTTGGCTAAAAATAATATTAAAACAATTTTCAAACCCTATAAAACCCTTAAACAATTATTTGGAACTAATAAAGATAAATCTGACCCAATGCTTGGCCCAAGAGTTTACAAAATTCCTTTTACCTGTGGCACATCTTAAAACTGGCAGATCCTTTAAAGCACATTTTAAAGAACACATTGATGATGCAACCCACAATCATATCTCAAAGTCAACGATTGTTGAATACTCTTTCAAATCTAAACACCTAATTTTCTTTGACCAAACAAAAATCCTCGCCTCAACACCCTATCACTCATCCTGAATCATTCAAAAAGTGCCAAAAATTGAGAAACATCACAATAATTTTAATTGTGATGACAACTACAAATTAAGCCAATCTTGGAAGCATGTCATTCATTGCCTAAGCCATCAAACCTATATTGTTTAATTTGATCTCCCTTCCTAGTGTTCCTTCACATGCCCCTTTCTTTAACCTCCCCAGTCTTTCATTTCTTTTACCTCTTTATTTTATTTAATTCAACTTCCCTATTCTTTTCATTATCTTTTTAAGGATACTTTTTAATCATGTTAATATTTCTTGATTTTCCTAATTAATTTGGTAGTGTTTCTTAATTCTCCTTTTATAGTTTTCATAATTATTTAATCTTATGTTTTTCTTACTTGTATTATGTCTATCTTCTTATTTTTCTTATCTCACTGGTCATATCTTCATTGTCTTTCAACATCTACAATAACTAATAATTTGACTCTAATAATAATTATCAATTTGACTTTCATAATTATTGATTTGACTCCCATAATTTTATCAATTTAACTCTCATATTATATTTTATTTATTATCTTAAGGTTTCTCATAACAACTTTTGTTTCAATTATTATTTTTGGGCCTTTTTGTAATGGTTATCTTAATATCTTATAAACAAAATTCATCTTCTCAACGGTCAAATATTTTATTTTCTCCTTTAAAATCCATACCACTACACTCGTTTTTAACATCATAAGCTGCAATTGTCCCCGATAATGGGTGGAGTCTTCCCTCAAAACGTTGGACATTTCAAAAATTTTCACAAAAGTTATATCTAGAAATCTCAGAAGCATTACAACAAACTCTGAAAACCTACACAATCGAAATCTAGAATGAAGGTCAAGTTTATTGAAAAACTTGGCTTCATGAAGTTCATCCAAGAGGTCATCAATAACTATGATAGAAAATTTGTCCTTGATAGTTAACTTATTGAGAGCCCATAAATCAAGTTACATGCGCCAATTACCTTCCTTCTTTAATACCATGACCACTAGTGATGAGTAAGGGATAGAACTAGGACATATGATGCCTGCCTCCAACAATTCTTGAATGATCTTTTCAATGACATTATTTTGTGGAAAAGGGTGTCAATAAGGACACACACTAGGTGGTTGACTACCTGGAATGAGGGGATTGCCATCATGCTCCCCATGTGAAGGTGGTGATCCCATGGTGTTTCAAATACCTATTGATTCTTGAAGAAGACCAACTACAAATCAGGGTGAATGTTTTGTGGGGGGTGTCCACTACTTTTTGTAGATTTTAACCTTGTACAATTATTTACTGCAAACATATTTTCTTTAAAAGAACATAAAAGATATAATGGAAAATACACACATTACACATAGATTTTTCTCCTGGAAACCCAAATCGGGAAAACCAACATATTCTATATTCATTCACATCATACATTGTTTACAATACAATATACATATAAGATCCTGTAGCATCCAAAACTCTAATCCAATAACCTAGATTAGTGAACAACCCTAATTCCTTATCCAGAAATAGAAAACCATCGACGAAAACCATGTGCCAAAAAACTGCCCAAAAAGGATGCAAAAAACCACCCTCTTAGCCCCCTATGTGCCCGACGCAACGTAGACACTAGTACTAACAATGCAAAGAATATAACACATACCCAACACTTTTATGGCATTAAACTATGCAATGATACCTGAGTGGCCTTTCTTCATTAACTTCTCCATATGATATGAGGTGATAATTTGAGGGGAACTAGATGTAAGCCTCTTTAGGGTATGTTTATGACCTTCCTTAGTGAAGGTCATATATAAATCCTTGAAATCCACGGTGACAGGTCCCAAAGTGCATAACCATTTTTCCCTGATAACTATATCACAACCACCCATGTCAATAGCAAACATGTGAGTTTCGATATGATACTCACCAATTTGTAGTTTCACATTTTCACATCTACCCCCACATTTCATCTACCATCATTGGCTATCATAATTTGAAAATTAGATATTGGAGTGAAATAAGAATGGGTTTCTTATGCCACTCTCTCATGAATAAAATTATGGGTGTTGCCCTTGTCAATCAACAAAATCACTTTGCGATGCTTGATGTATCCAATCAATTTCAAGGTTTGGGTGTTGAGAAACCTAATAGGGAATGGAGAGAAATTTGGGGTGCCAAGAAACCTCATAGGGTATGTAGAGAAATTTGGGCTTCATTGTCCATGGGAGGGGTAGTGTTTTCCAAGTTTGGTTCAACAATATCTTCAATATGAATGTATTATGAGAAGCCTTATGGCGATACATAATATTTGTTCTTTACATTTGTGCCTTTTGAAATACCACTCATCATGGTTATAGCAAAGGTTGGGGCACCGACATTCTACCATCTCTTTGGGATACAACTTTTGGATTCTTAATGGTCGAGAGGTGGAGGAACTCGAGGTAGTGGCCATGGGAGGGCCGGTGAGAGTAGGTAATGAGGGTCTTTTGGTTTCAACATTGATCATTATTTCCATTTATTCACACACCTAGTCCAAAAGGCTAAGCCTTACCGATATGCACCATCATAGTCCATGTATCACTTGAGATACACACTTTCACACCATTATTCCCTTGCATAACTTAGGAAAACCCCTTTTTCTTAGTAATTAAAGTCATAATCCCCTTTTATGCATTTTACCCTTTTTATTTTATTTAAATTAAAGGAAAAAATCAAATTAGTGGTTAAAATTGATTTGGTTAAATATAATATTTTATTATTTTGACCATATCAAGGATAACCACTATTTTTCCTATAAAATAAAGAGAGCCATACCATTTTCATAATGATTTTCCATGAGAGTACATAGATATTGCCGAAATTTCCATCGATCTTTTAGCTTCATCTCACCATAGTTACTTTCAACCAAGAGGAGAGTCTGACCAATACTACCATACATCCGGGAAAGAAAGAAGAACCCTGCCGCAAAGAGGCCACCAAGAGACATCTGTTTTCATTGGTTTCTTCACATGTGTTATCTATTTGTACTCTGATTATTTGGGTATTATACATAATCTTTATTCTTTTTTATCTTGTGTTATTCATGTATCTTTTTTGTTGCATGCCTTTTCTACTTCTGAAGAGCATAGATCTAAAGGAATTTAATCACTAGAGAACTAAGGTTTCTTGTGTTCTCACCTAGTTTTGTCTGTAGCTTTGATACAACCACAAATTTTGTAGACTTGTTCACCCTTGCTGCAGATCTACACCAACATTGACCACCATCTCAGCTTCATTAACTCTGTCACAAGCTTCCAACCATGTGTTTGGGCATTGCATCATGACATGTGCTATAATTGACTCTTTAAGACCACTGATGTAACATTGTTTAAAAAAGGAATCAAATAAGCCTATTGTGTAGATTGCTAATTGCTCGAAGGCTACAATATAGTCAATGACTATGCCCATTTGGCATAATTTTTTCATTTGTCCCAGATAGTAAGTGCCACGTTCAAAATGAGCATAAAGGAATTTTACAAACTGGGTCCAATCAATGTAGCGTTCATAAGATTTCTTATACCATTGCCAACATTCTACAACCAAATATGAGACTCTCACTTTTATTTTTTGTGGATCATCGGTAATGTCTTGGGGATAGAAATAATGTTCCATTTGGGTAACCCAACCAAAGGGATTGAAACCATTAAACTTGTTTATGTCAACCTTGGGAAAGCGATGCCACGAATTATGAACTTGAAAGGGTGGGCGATGGGAATCTTGGAAGAGTGTGGGAGTGTCATGTTCTGCATGTGTGGAGCATTCTTCTTTGGTTGGATTAATGTGTGGATCTGGCATATTTATATCCAAGTGTGAACATATAGATCCCAACACTTGTAGGACCCCACGATGTTGGTTTTCAACCTTTACAAAAAACTTACTAAATGAAACTCAAGGAGAAACCTTTGTGTCAAACTGTTGGTGCTTGGTGTGTAGGTCCTAGCATTGGTTATTAGTGGCTGCCATGCTACGAGTATGTACGATGGGACCATTTAAGATCACATCAAAAGGTTAAGCATGACTTAACTCCTTACAACCTATGGCTTAAGCGGAATATCTTGAGATATACCCCTAATAATGTATTGTCGAGTCCACAAAAAAAAGTTACTCAAGAGGTAACCCATGTGATTAACACAACATAAGGAATATTTTAGGACAGGTCTCCCATGATAGTGATGGAAATACACATACCCACTTTTTTTACAAGAGTACTACTCTTGAATGATTATTACTGCGGCAACAAAATCTCCAAATTTCTTATGGATGCAAAGACATGGGAATTTTGTTGGTTAACTACATAAGCTTGGGTTTGTTGGGTCCTAGAAAAAGAGGCGTGTCAAGTGTTATAGCTCTTTGATATACTTACAGGGTCCAACGGTAATACTTGACTCAATATCTCAAGGCACTAACTAAGGAGGCTCAATCATGCCCTTAGTCATATGACACAACTACCCAGGTACTAGACGATGATCTCCCCCAATATTGTTCTCAATGTACTATAGTAACAAGATGATCGATCTATTGATCTAGAGTTGGTTCCAAGTATACCCAAGAGACTTCCTATAAAACTTAAGGTATGTGGAAGCGAGATTCTATATACATGTGTTGTCTGATGCGATACTACTTGAAGGGGTATCAACATGGGTTACAAGGGTTTCCAACAAAGTGATTCGACTTGTAATTTCTGCATGTATTCTTCTCCAACCACAATCGTAACACCCCATTTTTAATCCCCAATGTAGCTTTGTATATTGAAAGTATTA
Source organism: Picea sitchensis (assembly GCA_010110895.2). Classification (NCBI taxonomy): domain Eukaryota; kingdom Viridiplantae; phylum Streptophyta; class Pinopsida; order Pinales; family Pinaceae; genus Picea; species Picea sitchensis. The sequence continues at coordinate 210,467 of SNQJ01S0008996.1, forward strand.
TGAATGGATGTGAGCCAAGCAATGCAATATGTAAACATTGTACATTGAAAAACAATAAGATGGAATACATCATCGGCTTTAAACGGGTAACGATAAGAGTAATTGAGGGCTACGATTCTGCAAGAGAGGGGGCTTAATGGGGATTTTGAGGGGTTTCCATATGCCTTGGATCTTAAACCATCTCGATTAATCAATTTTTCATTTATCCATTTATCCCTTTGACTTATTAAACACTCAATCATTGAATTCATGTAAGAGGTTGGGTGAGGAATTCAACCAACTCAATTATGACAACATGGGTTGAGTGTAATCATCCTCGGGCGAAGAGTAAGAGTCAAGCAAGATTGGGAGAGGAGGATTTTTGAGTAGGAAGGAAGAAATTTTTTTATAGTTAGAAATAAGTGAGTAAAAATAGAACTAAGTGTTGGGAAAGAGTGGCCAACCATGGTGGGTACGGAAGATAGCTTGTTGAACTGGTAATTGTGCTAAAAATTAGGTTGGTATGCCTATGAGTGATTCCTATTGAGGAAATTATCCAAGAGCATTTGAAAATATTGCGTGAGCACTCCTATTAGAACTAGATTTCCTGGAGCCCCCAATAGAGAGATTCTTGGCCGGTCTATGCAGGAGCCCTTGAAAGGATGGAGATTGTCTGAGGGACCATGGTGTAAATAAGGAAATCTCATCCCTTGAGTTGTGTAGTGTGATGAGGAAGAGAGATGGGATGTTGGAATTGCCATATGAGTCACATCTCTATGTTTTAGTGGGTATTTGAGGTTTTACAGTGGATTGTAGACATCTATATGGCCCTATCCATCCATGTGGGATCATAGACCCAACTGAGGGGTGACATGTTGAAGAAATAATTGGTGTAACAGAGCCTACAGTTGGGAGGAATGTCCCTCATTTGTATCCGATTGTGTATAATGTTTTTAAAAGATAAGTGTTTTGATCATTGTGTCATTTATAATTTTAATGTTATGATAAACTCTGCATTTACTCTGTAATTTATATGTATGAATGTTGTTGTGTGCGTTTAATGGTTGTTGTGCATGTTTAAATGGATGCATTCACATTTTTAAATTATTCATGATAATAACATGAGTGTGTATGTCATGCTGCATGTATTTTCCGCATTTAAATTGATATGTTAGTCGACTTGGTAGTAATATGGACCAATGAGGGGGTTGGGTATGTTACAATTTGGTATGCACTGAAGACCAACACGAATTTGGTAAATTCATTGTTGCATAGTTTGATATGTGTTGAATTTGGGGAAATTTATAAAAACATAGTGGAATCCCCAACTTTCTAAGCAATTTTAGGTCAAATTTGCACTCATAATGGTCAAAAAGATGATTAATTGGATCGATTTCCAAGTTGCAGAGTTAAAAAATGGCCTTGGAGATCAAATTTCATGTTTTCATGGCATCTAAGGAGTTTAGTGAATCAACGGTCTAGATCACATTCGACTTGGAAATCAAAGGCCGAAATTCATTTCGGGTTGGTTAAAGTTCTTAGTTCACCAATGAAAAATTTCTTGGTTTGTCGAAAGATTTCGGAGTTCGACAAAATTCGGTGTAGTGGGAATAAATTTTATTTCGATGAAGAAGAAAATCGTTGATCGTCGATGGAGAAATGTGGAAATTGTCGAAGATTTTAGAGTTCGATGAAGTTTGGCGAAGTTCAACAAATTGACGATCAAGATCATGTTGATATTGGGATAAATGGTCTAGATCCAATGCCACTTTGGTCAGAAATCTCTAAGTTAAATGAGTTCTACAATGTGAAAGGAATTTTGTCGACCACCAATGGAGATTTTCATAGTTCAGTGAAATTTGGTGAAGTGGGAACAAAACATAGTTCACAAAAAATCGTTGATTGTTGATAGACCTTTTCACCGATCATCGATAGATACTTTTTTGTCAATTGTCAATAGAAGGTTTTTGGCCAATCGTTGATAGATACTTTTTCGTCGATCACTGATAGACACTTTTTCACTGATCGCCGATAGAAAGTTTTTTGTCGATCGCCAATAAAGACTTTTTTGTTGATTTCCAATAGAAGGTTTTAGGTCGATCACCAATAAACATTTTTTTGCCGATCGCCAATAGACAATTTTTTTCCGATCGCTGATAAAATGTTTTTGATCAATTGTCGATCTATATTTTTTGGCTAACCTTTGATAGAAGGTTTTCAACTGATCGATGATATATAATTTTTCATCGATCGCCGATCGAAGGTTTTTGATTGATCGTTGATATGTACTTTTTTGTCGATGGTTGATAGAAGGTTTTCGATGAATTTCCAAATGGTACTTTTTCATCGATCACCAATGGAGTTTTTCAAAGATTGTTGAAAAAGTGGAGTTTTTCCAAAATCGCCAATCCAAAGGATTTTACTGACTGCCAATAGGATAAATCTTTGGATCGTTAATGAAGGGAAAGGAGGAGGATGACATGATCGAATTAGGGGATGATAGGTCGACATCAACAACCTTGTGCCATGCAATGTCAGCCAGATGGGCACATCAACAAAGATGGTAGTTTTATTAAAATAAAAAAAAGGTCTAGAGTCAAAAACTTGTTTTGGCTACAACATGAGCATAAAAACTCAGAATCAGATGAAATTTAAGGGGTATGTCCACAGTGATGAGGGATACAAAAGTGTTAGTGAGGGCCATGGGCCAATTCTTCTTCAATTCTCTAAAAAATGCAAAAATAATGGTTTTTAAAGATATGGGTCATGCTCAACGATAATGACCCTGATAAATATGAAAATTTTACAGTGTCCAAAAAACAAGCATGAATATACTCAGTCAGTATTTTGGAAAAATTCAAAAAGGTTTTGAGTGAGGATACCAAAATAGGGCAAAATCCTCTATTCCTAGACACTTTTGGGGATTTTTGAAATCTTCAGAGGAGGAAAAGGGACCCCAGATCACAAATATGGAAAAAATTATTTACTCAACATTTTACCTACTCATCAATACCGACAACTTTGTCTTGAGAAATTTTTTCCCAGTTTTACTCTGTTTGGAAGATAGCCAGTTTTGGCTAAAAATTCTAAGTTTGGAAAAAATGTAAAAATACAAAGTCGTCAATTCCATATTTATATAGAATTTGACTACAGCATCAGATTCCAAATCCAAAAGTTGTTGTGTATGTATTTCTAATCATAAATCATATTTGAGCCCGATACAAAAAAAATCCGATTCCTGGCCGATTTTCTTCTACAGGTGGTAGAAAATGTCCTTTCACCTAAATTGTATCAGTGAGAACAAGAAACAATAGAGTAGGAAGGGGAAAATTCATAAATTTATAAATTTTTGCTCAAAGCTCAGAATGAGGCATGATTATAGTCGTCAAAAAGTTGATTTAGAGGGGAATGTGTCTAAAGAATGAAAATTTGGACTAGTGAATTTGTGTTCTTTATAAATTGAGATGTAGAATGATATGTAGCCTAATTAGCGAAATGTTTTACAATATGCATAATTTTAACAATGATTGTTGCATGCACTTTTTTGCAAAATTAGAGTTATGTGAAGGACACGTATTGGGTTTATAAATGATGACTAAAGATATGGATGATGCACAAGGCTCTTACAGCCATGGAGATGGAATTAGAGGATTAAATATCATCCTGGAAAATGCAAAAACAGAGTCTAATGGACAGAGAATTTGAGTGGAGCCTATAGAGTTGATGAAGAGCTTGTAGAGGGAAGTGCAAAGCCATAGCGTGGATAATGAAAGGCTGATAAGAGCTGAAGAGGAGCAAAACCAAATTAATTATCAATTTCTAAATATTATGAATAACCTACAACAAAAAATCAACAAGGGGTCCAACCTAAGACATGCAACCAGTGCAGGGCATGCTGAATAACACCTATATCATGATAGGACAGATGACTACAAAGAGACAAGTCATTCACAAAGTGTTAGTAGGAATCACCATTCACTTAAACATTCAACCATAAGAGCACCCACATTTTCATAATCAAAGAGAAACCCAAGTAGGTCTCCAAATCAGATAGTTTGCAAGGAGAGCTCAATAGGCTCAAACCACCAACATTTGATAGAAAGCACGAGAAGATTGAAGAAGCAAAAGCACGGTTGTTGGGCATAAGGAAATATTTCCAGCTGCACAATTATTCATCAAATATGGAAGCAAAGGTTGCCATATATCATTTATAGGGGAAGCTTCCATGTGGTGGGACCAGTTGAAGCAAGTCAAGCATATTGGAGAAAATAGAATCCCTTGGAAGTATTTTCGGAAGCAGTACCTGTCAAAACATTATTATGACAAGAAGATGCAAGAGTTCATTGATATTAAACTTGGGAACATGACCATGGAGGAGTACACGAATAAATTCTTGGAACTCCTAAGGTATGCATATTTCATTAGGGATGAGAAGGTTAAAATTCAAAGGTTCTTGAGTGGATTGACATCATTCTACAAAGATAAAGTTTAGTTTGATGAGCCCAAGAATTTGGAAGAAGCCACGAGAAAAGCTAAGTATTTATAAGAGTAGAGTATGGAAAGTCTAGCTTTTCAAATAACTTAGGATGGAAAAAATAAAGGCAAGATGCATTAGAGGAAGAAAGGATTCAAGCCACCTTTCTTCAGGAATAACTCATAACCATATAAGCAAGGGTTGCAAGCACAAAATGAGCCCAATATGACATATTCCTTGGGGAAAAGGCTGAGGCAATGACCTATAAAGTGTTGGGGATTCAAGGGGGGCCACATGTATAAATATTGTCCTCATAAAGGAGAGAGGATGGGTATTATTCATAACCTTCAGGAAGCTAATATAATAGAAGACATGGGCAGGAGCATGCTAAGGATTTATGTAGCCTTGGATAATAGGAAAGCATATTATAAATCCCACGTGATTGAGGTAGAAGGTAAGATTGATAATCATCCCATAGCTATTTTGATTGATTCTAAAGCTAGTCATAGCTATATAGATCCTAAAATTGTTGACATATTTAAATTGAAGATATGTAAGCATGGAAAGTATTTGTTGGTTCATCTAGCCACTGGAACCAATAGAAGAATCAATGAACCTGTTAAAGATTATGCAATGAACATGAATGGAGTCAACACTAAGGTAGATTTGAACATCATACCACTCGGGTCATATGATTGCTTGATTGGTATGTATTGGCTACAAAAGCATCACGATGTCCTAGATTGCTACAACAAGGCTTTCACACATCAAGATGAGGAACACAATTCAAGGATAGTTAAAGGTATTTCAAGGCCTATATCTGTCAAATATATTTCAACATTGCAAATGAAAAAAATGTTTTAGAAAAGGGTGTCAAATATGTAAATGTGTTGAACCTGCACAAAATATATCTAGCTAAACAATAATACACACATTTGCAGAGAGAATTTGAGAAAGAAGAAGGAGAGAAAGAATGAAATAATTCTCATTAACCGTTGTGAATAATGAATAATTTACACATGATATACTATGTATAACTCAATGAGTGCACACTGGAGGAGAACCAATGCGCCATAGTGGTGGTCTAGAGTGATCTGGACACACATCAACAGTTACGAGAGTGAACTTCCACCTAGTCTAGTCTCTTAGGCAGTTACAGGAGTGAACTGCCACCTAGTTGAGTTAACTAGTCAAATAGTCTTCATTTAATTGACTGAACAAAGAGTAGTGAGGAGTTAACTTAGGAAATCAAGGGTAATGCACCATTCTGGTGATGATCCCAAGGAAAGTGCGCATTAGCTAGTGATGATCCCAATGTTGCATGGTGACAAAACCAATGCAACATCTAAACTCAACTCAACTAGTCAAATTGAAGTGTCAACTGAAAGAGAATATTCTCTAGGTGGAACATTCTCCCCTAAAATATAGGAGACTGGATAATGAATAATTATGACTAATAAACAAGGAAAAACCTCAGGAAAAAGAAATCCTAGGTGTGTGTGAAGTAACTCCAATACCCCCCCTGAACATCACTATGGTGAAAATAAATGATGGGTCTCAACAACGAGGCCATGTTAGGTACCCAAATACAAAAGATACACTGAAATAAAGTGAGGAAAGAGGGAAAACCTCATGGGAAAAACCCCTCCTCAAGGTACAATGTATGTAAAAAGAAGAACTACAATTTCTAGGCAACTGTGTCCTTCACTCCAAGACGACTTCGCAGAGAATGAAACTTCTGCTTAGTGAAGGTATTGGTGAATATGGCTGCCGTCTGTTCTGTTGAAGGAAAAAACTGTAAGTCGATGATCCCCTTGTGTACTAAGTCCCGGATGTAGTGCATGTGTATCTTGATGTGCTTCATCTGCTGCCTCTGAGCTGGATCTCTGCAGAACTTCAGAGTGCTCTGGTTGTCACACCAGATGACGATTGGCTGATGAAACTGAATGCCCAACTCAGTGAGAAAATGTTGTAGTCACATAGCCTGAATGGTTATGTTAACTACCCCTCTATACTCTACCTCGATTGAAGATAGAGAAATGGCAGCTTGCTTCTTGCTCGACCAATAGATAGGCCTGGAGCCAAGACTGATATAGTAACTAGATGTGGAATTGCGATCAATGCTATTTCCAGCCCAGTTAGAATCAATAAACCCAATGAGATCTAATGTAGAGTCTGCCGCATAATGAATCCTAAAGGTGATGGTGCCATGTATGTATCGAAGGATATGCTTTGCAGCCTTCCAATGTAGCTCATGTGGCTCCTGCATGAACTTGGAAACTGCGCCAACTGCATAGGAGAGGTCTTGTCCGGAGTGTGTGAGATACAACAAGCTACCCACTAGCTGTCTATACAGTGTGCTGTCAACTAGTGGAGTCTCCCGGCCATCCTCAAGTTTGACTCCTGATAGGAAAGGATTCAGAGAAAACTTGTAGTCTGTCATGTGAAATATCTCAAAGAGATCTCGTGCATACTTGGCCTGAGACAGTTTGATGCCTGATGCATCCTGACTGATCTCGATTCCAAGGAAGAAGTGTAGCAGACCCATGTACATCATAAAAAACCTGTCATGTAGAATCCTCTTGACTACAACAATCGTCGAAGTTGAGCAATCGATGATCAACAAATCATCAACGTACATAGCTAAAAGTAGAAGTGAATCAACCATCCTGAGCATGTAGACATTCAGGTTTGATTTACAACGTACAAAGTTCTGTGAAAATAGGTAGGAGTCCATCTTAGCATACCATGCCCTCGGAGCATGCTTGAGGCCATAAAGGGAATTCTTCAGTCGACAGACCAAAGACGAGTCCTGCATAAATCCCTGGGGCTACTCCATGTAGATCTCCTCAGAGAGATCATTGTGAAGAAATTCATTCTTCACGTCCATTTGATGGACTTCCCATCCCTTGGCTACCGCAATGATAAGTGCCAATCATATGGAATCCATCTTCGCTACTAGAGCGAAGGTCTCATCATAGTCAATACCATGAACCTGCTGAAAGTATTTGGCGACAAGCCTGGCTTTGTATCTGCTAATATGTCCATCCTCTGCGCTCTTGGTCTTGTAGACCCATCTACATCTGACAAGTTTCCTCCTAGAAGGAAGGGGAACCAGATCCCAAGTCTGGTTCTTGAGGAGGGAGTTGTACTCCTCCTGCATGGCGGATTCCCAAAAGGGATTTCTAGCAGCCTCGCCATAAGACTGTGGATCTAAAGATTGAACCAAGAAAAGATGCCCAGAGGGCAATGGTTCAATGGTAGTGAGTGCAACATGAGGCTCCTCGAAATCAAATTGAGTCCTCCTAGTATCGACTGGATCACCAACGAGATCCCCTGCATCCTAAAGGGTAGTTTGTGCCCACTTGGGCCTCTACTCTGGCTCTGCAACTGCATCTAGATGCTCTGACTCTGCATCTGACTGTACTGACTCTGAATCTCAATCATCTGAGTCCTATGAATCAAAACTCTCATCTGAAGAAGAGTCGGCATGTGCATGCTCATCATCTCGGACAGGTAGAAGAACGAAGGTGTCTGCATGCAGTTGCTGAGGTGCATGCGAGACACTTTCCTCGAATTGGACACTTCACTCAATGATGAGACAACCCGAGGAAAGATCAGTGAGTCTATAACCCTTCACACCGTCGGGATATCCAACAAAAATTCACTCAGTGCTCTGTGGATCAAGTGCCTTCCTCTTTTCAGAGCGAATCTAGGCCCATGCACATGAACCGAAAATGCAAAAGTGGGTCACTTCCGGTTTGAGGCCGCTCCAAGCCTCGTAGTGGGTCTTATCCTTGACAAATCTATGGGGAGATCGATTTTGGATGTATGTTGCAAAATTACATGCTTCGGCCCATAGTCTCTGTGGTAGTGACTTTGCATGCAAGATGCAAGATGCCATCTCCTTTAGAGATCTGTTTTTCAGCTCAACAACTCCATTTTGCTGCTGAGTATAGGGAACTGTATGTTGCAACTGAATCCCTGCCTCATGGAAAAGATTATGGATCTCATGATTTACATACTCTCTCCCATTATCAGTTCAGAGGACTTTGATCTTCTTTCCGGACTGTGTCTCAACCAAGGCTTTGAAATCTTTGAGGTGTTGAAAGACCCTAGATTTTTGCCCGAGAAAGTAGATCCATGTAAAACGTGATAAATTATCAACAAAAATGAGACCAAACCTCGCTTTGTTGATAGATGGATGCAGAAAAAGACCCATAAGGTCACTGTGGATTAGATCTAAAGGTACATAATCTCTCTGAGACTTTCCTTTGTCGAATTTCTCTTGAGGGTGTTTTCTGAGAACACATCCCTCAGATACTCCCTTGGATAAATGGATGTCTGTAATACCATCAACCAATATTTGCTTACTAAGCTGTTGCATGTATAAAAAATTCAAATGTCCAAACCTTTCGTTCCATATCCTACTACTTTCATCAGCATGAGTAAGCAATAAAGCAGAATCAGGTTCAATGAATTCATAAAATGTATACAATCTAGACTGATGATTTACCTCACCTGTAGCAACCCTGGAGTTGGTTTGCATGTCGTAGATGTCCACAGAATTTGGTGTGAATAGGAATTTCTTTCTGGTGCTAGAATTCGTCATCTAATACATGGAGAGAAGGTTGACAGAAAGTTTGGAACGTGCATCACATTCTCGCAGCTTCTGTTGGTGAGTTCAATCCTTCCTTTGCCGGTGACTTCGACAGAAGAGTTGTCCCCCATCAGAATAGGAGGACCTTTGCATGCATCCAATGAAGAATAGACTGCTTTTGATGCAACCATGTGATGTGATGCTCCTGAATCTACAATCCAAGCATCGAGAGAGGAGTTGATGGCAATCAAGGCATGGTTAGAATTGCCTTTCTTCAGATACAGATCTACTGGCTTCTTCTTCTTGGAACCCTCAGGGATGCAATATCCAAGGTTGTTTTGTTGAACTATTTGAGACATCAGATCTATTTGTTTTTGCATGCATGCAGATTCTGGATGGAATCCTTTGTGACAGTATGTGCATTTCTCCCCTTTTCTTCCCTTTTCCCCTTTGGATCCGGAGGCATCGGGGTTTTATGTACCCTTCCTTCTTCAGATGTGCATGATCTTTCCATTTATATTTATATTTAGATTTCTGATATTTGTGGCTGCCGTCATGCACAGTGAGTGCATGCACCCTTGGACCTTTGATTGTACCCATGTTGATGAGCTTGGTTTGCTCTTGTGTCAGGGATTCAATAAAGTCCTCAAGAGAAGGAATCTTCCAGGTGGCTCTAGAGGTGAATCTGACATAACGGAATGTGGATACGAATACAGAGAATTTAGGACCAAGCTTGGAGAGAATGGTGAGAACCTTTTGTTTCTCCTCCTTCGATTTATCAACCCCGCAAGCTTTGAGTTGCGACAATAAATCCTTGAATATTGTAAAGAAATATTGGATATTGTTGAAGCTTTTTGGATCCAATGTAAGTAGTTCCAAATCTAGCGTGTGTTCCCTCATCTCATCCTGTTTTCCAAAGAGCCCATCCAAGGTGGTCCAGGCTTCATTGGGAGTCTTGCAGGAAGATATATGAAAAAGGAGATCGGGAGAAATAAGACTGCAAATTGTTCCGAGTGCATCATCCATGCGATTTAAATACTTGGATTTTTCTATGGATGTTGTCGGTTCTGTATCTGTATTCAAGATTAACCTGTACAACCCTCCGGTTCATATATGTATGGCTATTTTCTCCTTCCATGCAAAATAATTGTAAGGTGTAAGAATTGATTCTTTTTGGAAATCCATCTTTCCGTTGTCTTTAATCTTTTGTACCTGCAATTTTTTTTATTGTAGCTTTTGCTTAGCAGTTCGTCAGCTCTGATACCATGTAAATGTGTTGAAACTGCATAGAATAGATCTATATAAACAATAATACACACATTTGCAAAGAGAATTTGAGAAAGAATAAGAAGGAGAGAAAGAATGAAAGAATTCTCATTAACTGTTGTGAATAATGAATAATTTACACATGATATATTCAGTATAACTTAATGAGTGCGCACTGGAGGAGAACCAATACACCATAGTGGTGGTCTAGAGTGATCTGGACATACACAAACAATTATGGGAGTGAACTTCCACCTATTCTAGTTTCTCAGGCAGTTATGGGAGTGAATTGCAACCTAGTTGAGTTAACTAGTCAACTAGTCTTCAATTAACTGACTAAAGAAAGAGTAGTGAGGAGTTAACTCAGGAAATCAAGGGTAATTCACCAGTCTGGTGATGATCCCAAGGAAAGTGCGCATTAGCCGGTGATGATCCTAATGTTGCATGGTGACAAAACCAATGCAACATCTAAACTCAACTCAACTAGTCAAACTAAAGTGTCAACTGAAAGAGAATATTCTCCAGGTGGAATATTCTCCCCTAAAATATAGGAGACTGGGTAATGACTAATAAACAAGGAAAAACCTTAGGAAAAATAAATCCTAGGTGTGTGTGAAGTAACTCCAACAAAATATATGCAACCCATATGGAAGAGCCAGCCAAGGGTGAAGTTCAAATCCTGAAGACTATATAGTATTGAAGGAAGATGAAGATGTATTTAGGGAGTTGCCAGGATTCCCACCAAAAAGAGATATTGACTTAATGTCTGTAGCTTCCATAGTGTCCAAAATTCCCTATAGAATGAGCACACTAGATTTGGAAGAATTACAAATGTAGCTAAAAGATTTGTTGAAGAAGGGGTACATACACCCGAGCGTTTCTCTGTGGGGTGCCCTAGTGCTTTTTGGTAAGAAAAATAATGGAGCTATGAGGTTATGTAATGACTTAAGACATATGAGTAAGGTTACAACAAAGAGCAAGTGCCCTTTACCAAGGATTGATGATATTTTTTATCAGTTGAAGGAAGAAAACATATTTTCCAAGATTGACTTGAGATTAGGGTATCGCCAAGTAAGAATAAGAGAAGAGGATAATAGAAAGACAACCTTTCAAACAAGGTATGGTCATTATGAGTTTGTAGTGGTTCCATTTGGGTTGAAAAAAGCAACTACTACTTTTATGTGTCTAATGAATGGAGTGTTCAGAGATTACCTAGACAAATTTGTTATTGTCTTCTTGGACGATATTCTTATCTACTCCAAGATAAAGGAGGAGCATGAACAAAATTTGAGGATGGTGCTTAAAGTGTTGAGAGAACACCAATTGTATGCCAAATTGAGCAAGTGCAACTTTTATCAGAAGTAGATCCACTATTTGGGCCACATTGTGTCAGAGGATGGCATAGAAGTGGATCCAGAAAATATTGAAGCAATCAAAATTTTGCCAACACCAAAGAATATTTTAGATTTTATATCATTTATGGGTCTAGCTAGTTACTAGAGAAAATTCATTGCAGGTTTCTCCAAGATTGCACACCCTGTCACTTCTTTGCAAAAGAAAGGAATAAAATTTGAGTGGACTACCAAGTGTGAAGAGAGCTTCCAACACTTGAAATATTTATTAACCACTGCACTTATTTTAAAGGTTGCAGATCCAAATGAGAATTTTGTTGTGTACGCAAATACATGCAAGGAAGGGCTTGGTGGAGTCCTTATACAAAATGAGCACGCAATGTTCTATGATTTAAGAAAGTTGAACAAGCATTAAATAAATTATATTACCCATAATTAGGAACTTACAACAAATTTTCATGCAATGAAAATGTGGAGGCATTATTTCATGGAAAAAAAAATTGAGCTCTAGACAAACCATAGTGGTTTGAAAAATTTCTTTGGATGACCAACATTAAATGCCAGACAAACTAGATGGTTGGAATTTCTCAACGAATATGACTTTGACATCAAGCACATTAAGGGAAAAGAGAATAAAGTGGTTGATGCACTTTTCCACATATATGCACCCTATCATTTAGACAACATGCATATACGTAGGTTGCTCCACTACAACCTGCGTACTTCAGGTTTGGTGCTCAAAATTAAAAATTATGTCAGGTTTCCATGTCACGTCATGAGATCCATGATCCTTGACCTTCCATATATTGGAAATGCTCTGAATCGGCCCTTCAGTTCCATTTGAAGGCTATAAATTGAGCCATATCCAAGCTTTGGAAGGGAGAAGAGTTCAAATTTTGAGAGCAAAGATACTCTGGAGAAATTTCACTTCACACTGAGTCTGCATCCCTTTATCCTAGAATGTTTGAACTCATTGTTCAGCCCTCAAGCTCTTTCTTCTTTGATGGAGAAGCTCATTGTCTCCTTTTTATGAGCTTGCCTTTGGTGGAGGATTAAAGTGGTGGAGGCCCAGTTGGAGGGACTTAGTTTCTTAGTTCTGAGATGTGCCGACACAGAAGTTTGTCACTTATATACTTTTGTTGATTATTTTAATAGAAATACTCTTTTCATGTCCAATCGATATCTTGCAAATATTTGAATTATTATTCCATGGGTGTATTTGTCATGTATGTTAATGTATTATGCTATTTTATATGATAACTTTATATATTATCACCATATGCTTGCGTATCTTGGTTGTTGAGGACAAGTGCAGGTATAAAGCTTTGAGTTGCGTGCTCAACGGTGGTCTTCATCTAACGTCCGGACAAGGTAGGTTCTTGATCTTGTCTTGTTATCATTTCATTTATATAACATAGTTGGGATTAGAGTTGATTTATGTGTGTAATTTCGTCTGTTGTGGTTTACCCTAATCCATAGAAGGATTTTCCTCGTAATAGAATTGGCGACCATCATGGGGATTGATCTTCTGTTTGGGGTTTTGAGTGTTTTTCTCCTTGACTTTCTCTCTGTTAGCCAGTGCTTTCTTGTCACATGATTTCTTGACAGCCTATTTTTACTTTTAATTTGCATTTCTTGGCTTAATCCTTGCCCTGACAACGTTTTACTACATATACATGTTTTTTCCCTTGACAGATGCATACATACGCGAGTTGTCCTTCTATAGGGCACGTACATACACGAGTTTTTCTCAAAAAACCGCGTACATCAAATCTTTAGGCTGACTGGTTGAGTTTGATGTTTGATGGGTGAGTTTGGTTGGTTGTTGAGTCTTCTTGGGTCTATGTCCTAACTGTTAGGTGCTTACAGAGTGATAGGAAACCTTCTTATTGTTCAATTTTCGGGCGATATTCTTTCTTATCATCTTTTTCATTGGTTGTCCTTTCACATTGGTCTGAGTGTTTGGTTCATGGTATCCTGCTTGGCTTGTCTCTCTTTGGTTTTAGTGGGGTCTGCTTGTGAAGCTGCTATTTAGTCCTTGCATTTTCTTTCCTTTACATCGAAGATACAATTTTTTTTTTTGCTCATTTTTCATTATGGTATTTTCCCTTTTGGGTACTTAGTATTGATCTTTATACATGTGGAAAGATTGCATTTGATTGAAATTGTAGAAATTGCATTGAAAGTTTCATTTAAAAGCTTACCATTTCTTGAGAATTTAAGATTAGGACTTAGCATTATTTTTATACTCATTTCTTAGTTATGATGAGTCATAATATCATCAGTTTCATGACCACACCTCTTGAGTAAACAAAGCCATTAAAAGTAATGTTGATTAATTAAAATTGATTAGAAACAATTTTATTTTTCAGGGTACAAAAACAAGCATAGGACATAGGGCCTTGGAATAGGATTTTGTGAGTAAACTTTGCCAAGGCTATTAAACTAAACATATGTGTCTGACCAGGGAGTGGCGAAATCCATTGTGTAATTAGTGACGTCAGGAGGCTCCGCTCGCATTGGAGTTAAGCACGAGGTCACATGAAGTTGGTTGCAAAGATATCCCTCTAATACCTTCCTAGCGTCATAGATATTTATGTGGTTTCATTCGTATATGAGGGTCTTGCTAGTACCTTTACCTCCGTGAGAGGCGGTGCTTTCAAGATTTCGGGAATTGTTACTCTACCCATATGGTGGACCATACTTACGACTGTTTTCCTACGCATTGGTTATATCATGGTGGCTCTAGCTGGTTGACATAGGTAGCCAAATAGGTTACTTACAGGGGTTATTCTGCAGGTACCCTGAGTCAGATAAGGGTCAGACAACAAACAACCTTTATGGAGGATTACCTCTCTGGGAGTCAGATTATTTTGAAGGGAGTCTCAGGCCTCTCTTGGGTGAGGCATACCCACTCTAGTGAGGGGGTCCCCTTTTCAGCTACTATCTCATGTTTGTGTGCATTTGGCCTTTTTTTCTTTATTTTGGTGTGCTCTGTGATTATTATTTGGTCCTAGGATTTGGTTTCACATATCGAGTCTTGAGTCATTGTGGAGCAAGACTAGCCTCCTCGCAGGTCTCGCTGTTTGTTGAAATTACCACCGCATTTTGAGACTTTATTGAAGTTGCCTTCTAAAAGGCGTAAAGTTAATAGATGTGGTACATATATCTCCACTTCCCATACTTGTGATTATCCAGTTATGGGTATTGAGTTGAGTCCAAACGACAGTGGGAGTCCCTTGACTCCTCTACCTTCTGTGGTTAATGGGACTCCTTCGACTCCTTCAACCGTGATGGTTGTAGTGCTAGAGGTTCTCGTCCTTACTCCTACCCATCTTGTGGTTTCTACTCGACCCATACAAACGAACCCTTTTGGGCCTCTTTTTGGTATGTCGGGATACAATTCTCAGTCCATACCTTCGGTCTCTAACCCTTTTTCTTTTGGTATGTCCAATATGATGTTGTTAGTAACATTTCTTGTCCTGGGCACAAGAGCATTCAGGTCTGCAAGTTGCACGAGAAGCGCCCAAGCGCAGCACGAGAAATCTCATTTCAGACTTGCAAGCAAGTAAGCGAGCGAAATTATATTGTCGACGGTCCAGATTCATCCATAAGAGCAGATTGACGGTTGGCAAGAAATCGCAGTTAGTGGAGTTGCGCCGAGATTAGCGCAATGGATAGTGCCCATATTGTATGCAGGAAAGGATAACAACTGTCCATCTAAAGGACGCGTGGTGTGAGATCTAGTCACGTCGTCATTTCGACATTCGGGAGTTCGAAGGGTGAGAGTTCCATGTCGTTCTACGTCTTGAAACCCCGAACCCCGAAGCCCCAAAAGCGCCCAAAGTCGGGCCCGCAGTATCACGGAGTGGTCTCAGTCGTCCATCCAAAGGGGACACCTGGTGCGCGATTAGGCTCCTCACCTGTTCGCCCATCGTGACTTCAAAGCGCAAGGAGCAGCTCCGTCATATTCTCGAGGCGTGAGGTGCCAAGAGCGTCCAGGACCCAGGGCCCACAACATCGTCAGGTGAGTTCAGGACCGTCAGATATGAGAGGGACGCGTGGCGCCCAATTAAGCCATTTCGGCATTTCGCTCATCGCGACTGTGATAAGCAAGGATTAGCTCCTTCCTATTCACGAACGTCGAAAGCGCCTTTGGGA
>SNQJ01S0008997.1:4449-15096 GCA_010110895.2 Picea sitchensis
TGCAATTTTTTCACATAAATCTACAAAATTCATCTGGAATGTCACGGCCCTCTTTTTCTTCTCCGAAATAAAAAAAATAAAAACTGCAAAAAATAAAAATATTTGCCCACAATGCCTGCCAAGGAAAGTGCTCTAATAAAAGTTGTTAAGAACCAAATACTTGCATACAGAAACACCACAAAGATTCAAAGAATAATATAAAATAACCACACTTTATTATAAGAAAACCCTTGAGGTATGGAAACATCATAAAATGGATCCTAGTATGGAAGGGATCCTCTCTTGTTCACTTGCCTCTTCGATGGGGCATCATCCTATTGAGCTACCGCTCATAATACAATACTTCTCTTCTTGTCTCATTACATTGCTTGAACCCCTTTATATAGTGCTACCAACCTCCTATGAACATTCTAGAGGAGGAACCTTATAGAAGTGGGACCTTCTAAGAAGTTCTCTTACATTTATTATATCTAACTACCATAGTGGGCCTTATTTAATACTATAGTGGACCTAGTCCACCTTACATTGAATGGCCTCCACTATTATTACTATGGGCCCTTTGGGCCCCCCACTAACTCTCTAGCTACACTACAATATATAAACTAAATTAGTGAACTAAAGTACATCATTGTCATCACACAGAGGAAACAAAAGTAGACACATTTTCGTTCACATGTTCCTCCAATAGAATGCCTCCAACTTCAACCTGTAAGGCTTCTTAGATAAACCATATGCTTTATTTTTTAGTTCCTTATAGATGTGTAAAAAATATATCTTCTCAAACATAACAACAACCACCCTCAATTGGTCCACCAAAGGTCTCAATGCTACATTTTGAATCAACCATTTGTTCAACATCCAAATAATGAACAATAATGAATCATCGAAGACTTGAACCTGAGATATTCCTTTTTTTATGGCCAACTTAAGAAAACACTTGAGGTCGAACAACTCAACTAAATTATTTGACCCTTTTCCCAATCCAACTTTAAACTTAATGTGATGGATTTCATAGAAGAAAATAATGCCTCTTATTGCACAGTTGTTAGATGAACCTTTCTCGACCCCATCAAAGAAGCCTTATGCAAAGGACTTATCAATTAAAATTTCACCAGTATGTTTAGGCACCCTCTCCTTGACATATTTTTTGACATACTGAAAGATGGCACATACCTATGGGAACACCTGAACCATTGGAACCTACCAATATTTGAATAAATGGACATTTCTAGCCAACAATACGCCCCATAAGAAAATACAAAGAAGTTCTATAAAAGCTTTCAATTCTCTCTTCTCAAACAAGCACTCGGGTACTACTCAATAGATGACTTATTCCAAACATTTGATATGGCAATTATCCATTTTGAAGCTCTCCAAATTTGTTGAGCATAAGGTTAGCTAATTGCTAAATGAAAATTGTTTCAACATCCTTTCTACATAGACTACACATACTTGGACCCTATTTACCTTTCTTTTGAAGCAATTCCTAGGTCAAGAGCATATTCCTGAGATCCAACCATGGAAAGATTCTATATTTTTTTTTAGCTTTGATTTTCCAGACTTTCTACCATCATCGTTTCTCCACCTATCCCTCACCTAAAGCAAGGTATTATTCCCTAACTTAGTAGTATACACCCCTGAATCCTTATTATTGGTCAACGTTAGGGAGTATGGTTCTTCCCTCAATCTAACATGTCCTTTCTTTAGCTCTGAAATAAAATACTTCCAAAACTCTTCCCATTCCCCATTAAGGCCTAAGGCTTGAGAAAATTCCAACCATGCTACTATATATCAACAGTAGTAATGTCCCTGAAGCCAACCTACTTGTTACTTCACATTAGCATCCATAATAATAGGGACGAATCCATATATTCTACGAGGAATCAATAATATTTATTTATTATCCATTTTACATAATATGAGATACATTAATGTGTTGCATGTAGGGATGATAAGTCGTGTCCTTGGCAAAGGTCGTGACTTATCATAATTACATAGACTTATCATTGGCATGACTTATCATTTATTACATAGACTTATCATTGTCATGATTACCATTATTACATTATAATGCCTATATGACATAATAATTGACCTATAAATACTATTATATGATAAGAAATGTAATATACTTTAGGTATATTACAATTCTTTCCCCCTTAAAAATGTTTTGTCCTCAAAGCATAGGGAATGAGAACTCTTCTGATAGAATGAACCTTTTTTTTGTAACTATTGTCAATTAGATCAATTTGATGACATGAGGTGATATGACATTCAAATATTTGAAAAATGTTGATGCAATGAAAAATAATCAATCCATCCAAGGTGGATTCTTTCTGGAACTCTCCAACGATAAGAGTTTGGATATGATCTTCTTTGTTGTTGACTTCAAGGCACATATATTTTTGGATGCCTGGTAATTTTATCCTTCTTAATTTTTCATTTGATTTTGTCGTGATTTACTTGAGTCATTATGATGATATTTGATGTTTTTGTATTTACTAGTGTGACAACATCCTTCGATTGACCTATAAATTCATCAATGGTGATCAATGGTATGCCAATATTAACTAAGTTTTTGAATGTTTCTTTATCATAGAATTTTTCCATGAGCTCAAATTCTAGAAACTCTTACATTAATAAGGATTCAATAGTAAGGATGTTCTAATTTTTATTTTGGATCCCTTCTGTTGAGGTCGTTTTATATTTAGTTTCAACTTTTGGAGGTTCCTCCATTAATACAACTTCATTGATAAATACAATAGGTTTTTCCACGTTGATTACATTGATGTCTATGCCCCTATACATGTTTTGGGATTTTTGTTGCACCTTATTCTCTTTCATTAACTTATTCATTTTTGTTAGTAGAGTTTTCTAAACCAAGAAATTTCATCATCTTTATTTGCGATAACCTTGTCAAATTATTTTTGCAACTTTTGTACCATATTCTGACTATCTTGAAGGATCATATTCAAGATATATTTAAGGTATTTTGATGAGGGTTATATTGAATCTAACTTCATTATAATGTCCTGAAATTTCATATTCTTCATCTTATAGGGAAACATTAAAAAAATATTCTCCATGTTTAAGAAGAAGGTACCCGGTTTTTCAAGCCAGGTTGAACCAAGAATTATGTCAACCTCTTTTTGATACATAGTTGTAACATGAATTTAGATATATGTTCATCATCATCAATTGTTACTTGCAAGTTCTTAATTTCATATTGTCCATTTCAAAAACTGATTATATTTGGCTCTGGAATCAATAATTGATTTGTCAAATCGATGTTATTGTAATTTTATTCATTGTTCACACTGATAACAGCGTTAATCTCTTTTTCTTGAATACTTCCTTTTAATGTTAATAATCCAAAGCATGAAATTGTAACAGCTTTATAAAATAATCTTCCTTTCTTCATTTTATCAACCATTCTTAATCCCCTTTTTACTTCCTTTAGAAATTACCTACATTAAAAACTTAAATGACTTTAAAATAACCCTTTATAGTGTTTGATTTACCACCTTGGTATAAAAAATTATAATGTAAATACCTCTTTTTAATTTTATAATTATAAATCCACTTACTATTCATTCACTTTTTCTTCTCAACTAGATAAGAAGATATTTTGGCACTTAAGTTGGTACCCTTATGTATGCTTTAACTATCATGTAGATTTCTTTCACATACAAAGAATTTGGCAAGCTACCAATATTTTCACCTTTTTCACTTTTCTTTTACTCCATGTAAAAATTGCTCCACTTAAAAAGATATTTATATTTTTGTTTCCATTCCCTCATGCAAAATTCATCCACTATGGAATCTTGTCTTGAAACTTCTTGGTGTGCACTTTTTAAGCATACTTGGAAATTTTCTTTTTTAATTATGTTTTCTTACTGTGCACATGGAAATTAAGTTTAGTTATTGCCAATTATGGAGTCTTGTTTGACTTATACTTCTTGATGTGCACTTTAATAATACTTGGATAACGTTTCTTTTTCCTTTTTCTTTTTTCTTTTTAATTTTTTTTTCTTCTCCTCTTCTTTTTTCTTTATTGTGAGAATAAAGAGTGGGCCACGAGCATGGAGATTATTTGTAGAAATTTTTCTTCTTTTCTTTTTTCTTTTTTTTTTCTTTTTTTTTCTTTTTCCCTTTTTTTCTTTTTTTTAATTCCACTGGAAAAATCAACTTGATCACAGATCATAGGAATGACCAAAAAATAAAATCAACCACGGGAAGCATAAAGACCGCTATGATACCACTTGAATCCAAACTAATGGTTACTTCACATTAGCATTCATAATAATAGGGATGAATCCATATATTCCATGAGGAATCAAAAATATTTATTTATTATCCATTTTACATAATATGAGATACATTGACGTGCATATAAATACACGTAGGGATGATAAATCATGCCCTTGGAAAAGGTCATGAATTATCATAATTACATAGTCGTATCATTGTTGTGACTTATCATTTATTACATAGACTTATCATTGTCTTGATTATCATTATTACATTATAATGCCTATATTATGTAATGATTGAGTTATAACTATTATTATATGATAAGAAATGTAATATACTTTAGGTATATTACAGCCCACTACTTTATTTAAGGTATGAATATCTTGAGACGACGAATATTCCCTTAGATATTAATTTAGTATGATAACGCCTCAACAACCAAAAATAGAATCATCACCCACTCTCACCTACTCTCCATTCCCAACTTTCCAAGCTAGATAATTTCCCAGAATATTTAAAGCAAGCACTAATGCTTTTTACTAATTGGACACTTTGTTAATAATCTTCCTTGGACTTTTAATCAAATCCATGATATATCCAAGAACTAAGTATTTCTATTCCATTAGACATTTCCATGAACTTTCCATAGTAATTAAGTTCCACAAACTTTTTAAAACTAATGATTTGCCAAAAAAATGGATATGTTTTAAACCCCATCCACTTGTTTCTTTTGGTTTTGCAATATCCAACCACTTATCTAAATGCATTCACCTACTTTCCCCATCACCTCCATAGATAAAATTGAATCATATTTTCCTAAATATTTCACCAGTATTTCTTCTAGGACTACGTTCACCAAAGTAAACTTGCCTCCCTTGTACAGCCATATATTGCACCAATGCATTATCCTATTTTCTATCATTTTTGGAAGCCACCCCCAATCCCTCTTCCCATAGCCATTTGGATTGAGAATGAATCCCAAATTCTTTATTCCTTCTTGCATTTCAAAAGTATTATAAGGAAAGATTTTTCTAAGTCTACCTTATGCTTCCTCCCTTAGTCCATTAAAAAATGAGGCTAACTTCTTAGCACTAACCTCCATCCCTAATGTTGCATAGTGTAGGTTTACAATCTCCTTCACTTTCCTAGCTTCCCTTTTTTACCCATACAAGAAAATTAATATGTCATCAACAAAGAGGAGATGAGTCTACTGGAATATTGAGAGGGGGTGGGGCGGGTGGGGTGAATCAGTATTAGTACTTTTATTTCTTTAACCAAAATATAAATCTTGAATGATATTCAATCAGCATTCAATATAACATCAGTACCATAAATCAATGCAAATGCATAAACATATTACACTGAAGTTTTATGTGGAAACCCAATGCGGGAAAAAACCACGGAATGATTTTTTTATTGATAAAAGAGTACATTCATTGGAAGCACCAACTTCCCATTCTTCCAACTACAACTGGAAAGAGGCTCCAACCCCCTATTTACATGTCGCAACCTGAAGGAAGCTCCAACTCCCTAGTTTTTTGGCTCCAACCAAAAGGAGGCTACAACCCCCTTTCCTTGCCACATTCAACTGCCCTGAAATATAACTGTAGACAACCCTGTCACTACCTCTGTTGTTGTAACTGATAACTTGTTGTTGGTGTTGTTGCTTCTGATACCTATGTTGTTTCTACTAAAATCAATATCTCATCAAGACTGCAACCACTTGTTCCTCATGCCAAAAACCATAAGAGAATTCTCCAAATCAAATGCTCATAACTCACTGAGACATACTTGTTCTTGATTTCTTCAAACTAATTCTCTATCACACTTAGGAAAGCATACCTTGACCCTGAAGATGAATTGAGTTCTTGACCCCTGATCTTCTTGAACTTTTCCTCACAAGTCCATGACTATGTATATTGTCTTTCTGCGGGTATTCGCGTTTTTCCTCACTACATCCTATGGATGTATGCGCTTTTCCTCTTGAAACTAGTGGATATACTCAAGGAGTTACTATATGAAACACCTTCTCCTTACTCTCGGCTCCTGCAAACTTCTTACTTCACTTGACTTCTCTATCTTTGACTCATTGCCTCATATCTCCAACCTGTATTCTCATAAGTGAATACACAGAAGTGATTTGCAATGGACTCTTCTTTGTGTTATATAGGAGAAATTTCTCAATGACATGCAACTCATGATGGCATGCAACTCACATGCAACATGTTATCTTCTATTTACTCCACTTTTCTTTTCCTTGTAATAATTAATTATCTCTCCAGTAATTAATTACTCCTCCAATAATTAATTATCCATGCAATAATTAATTATCTTTTGTTTATTTCCACTTTACTTTGACATGCAAAATTAAGTATCCCTCCAATAATTAATTATCCCTATAATAATTATTTATCTTCTGTTTACTACCACTTTACTTCGACATGCAACTTTTCTCAAGGGTTGACACCAATATCAATAATTAATTATCCCTACAATAATTAATTATCCCCACAATAATTAATTAATCTTTTTGCAATAATTCTCAACAATTAATCCCTTGTTGCAACCACTTTGACTAGTCAAGCTTCTTGATGTCCTTATAAAGGCTTCTAGAATATTCTTGAGGGTCCTCCGACTTCAGAGAGCCATATCTCCTTAACCATGAGGAACTACGTGGCATACTATATATCACTGGAAATGGCATGACACATATTATCCATTTAATATGATAGTCTTACCTTCAAGTATACTGACCTCCATGTCTTTATTTCTCGATCAATTGTGGGTTCCATGACCAACATATCCCAACATACTATCACAAGATATGTTCTTGTACCATACCATATACCAAACATGTACCATCCATCAACCATGCATATCATCACCTGTACCATACCATGTGTCAACCAAACACATCAAACATATACATCAACCATGTACATCAACCTGTACCACTTCATCAATGAATAACCATATCATTCCATACACCATGTACCATAAGATATGTTAAACAGGTAATACCATACCATGCTAAATAAGATATGTGCATGTACCATACCATGTACCAAACATGTACCATGCATCAACCATGCATATCAGCACATGTACCATACCATGTGTCAACCAAGCACATAAACCATATACATCAACATGTACCACTTCATCAATGAATAACCATACCATGCCATACACCATGTACCATATGATATGCTAAACTAGTGATACCAATGGTGTACCTCAACCAAGTACCATCATCACCAAGAGATGTATCATATCCATGTGCTACCATATACCAAGTGTATACCTTAACAATGTGTCAATATCAATGGTAAACCTCTAACACGACAATCAAATGTCCAACAATTTCATCCACATCTCTAGGGCTTCCATACATCTCTAAGGGTTGACATCAATATATAAGATCACTCTCCAAGGGTTGACATCAATGACAACCAACTGTCCAACAATATTCCCCTTTGGCATTGATGGCAACACTTAGACATAGAAACACCATGCTCATGCTCCCCCTGTGACCATCAATGGAAAAGGGTATCTCCCTTAGGGTTGTTTCCCTTGTCTTCATGCCTCTGTTCTTTCTCTCTGAATCTTTCTCTTACTCCCCTTTTGATATCTTGGGAAAAAAGGTAACTCTCTCTTTGGTGTTGCTCTCCCTTTGAATTCTTTGTGTAGGTATTCATGTACTTACTTCCTTTTGGATTTTTTATCCATTGGTGCTTCCTCTTGTAAATCACTGACATATATAAAATAATTCAAAGTTTAAGCATTCAAATATTTCACTATTAAAATTATCCAACTGTCTCTGAGTTAGTCTCTGAATCAATCTTTGAACCACTTTCTAAACCAATTTGTGAACCGGCCTCTCATCCACTGACATATATATGTCCAATCATGACTATCGATACTCAACTATATCCTTAACCAACCAATCTGTCATAGGACAACCTATACCTCTGTCATCAAATCACTCTGAAAACATCTATAATACCATTCTGAAACACTTCATGTTGTCTCAAGGATATATCTCTGAACTATAATAGATGTTGGATAGACTCCCCCTGTTCAATATTCATATTACCTAGGAGTCTCCAAGATGGATGGCTCAAAAAAATATTCTCTCTGATGCAAAGTAATCTTCCTCTTCATCATTTTTCTTTTCATCCTTTTCCTGAAATCTGACATCTTTCTCTTTGCCTCTCAATTCATCATGATTTTTCATTGTTGCAAATATTGTGAGTATGATCTATGGGACCTGGTTTTTATTCACCTATTCTTCTTGTTTTTCATTTCTTCTCAAAACCTTTCTGTATGTGACATCTTCCTTTTTGCTTGTAGATTTATCATGATCTTGTATTGTTGCAAATTCTGGGAGTATGACTTCTGGATGTCCTTCATTCATATGTTCTTCTTTTACATGTTCTTGTTTTATTTTCCAAATTTTCGTATATCTTGTATCAATGTTCTCTCTCATAAAGGTATCCATCATGATTCTACAATCATGAGCTATATGTCCATAGTTGTGGCATTTGTATCGTTATACTTCATTACTCAATGAACCAAAACTATTTTTGTTTCTACTGTATGCTTCATAAGATCTTATGGGATTTAAGTACCCTCTATTGTTACTTGTATTATTGTGATAGGCTCTGCCTTTTACAGATTTATGTCCAAAATTAGCACAATTAAAAAAATGATCATAAAATAATCTTGATACCTGGGAATATATGATCTTCTTTGTGACACRCTCCTTTTGAATTTGTCTTMTTGAGTCTTTTGTATTTTTGGAATGTTCTTCTTTGGGGGATTGCATTCTTCCTTATTGACAATCTTTGCATAGCTTATTTGTTTTGCTTCATGTTATATTTTCTTGGAGCTCGACCCTTTTCTCATTTTGTACTTGATTGTTTCCTAGGCCAGATCTGTCATCTAATGATCTTTGAATGTTGATGATTTGATCCAATATTCTAATGCTCTTCTGTTGTATATATGTATTCTGAAGATTTTTCCTTAAAGAGACTACTTATGCTTCCAAGATTCCAATCATTTTCTCATTTTATTCTAACTGACTTCTAATAATTTCATCAATTCTTTGTCGTATTCTATTTGAATTTTGAGACTCGTGATCATCTTCTCTAGTTCCTTAGAGTTGGAATTATGAGATCTCTCTTTCATTTTTAACTCTACCTTGAGTGACTTGTTTTTCTTTCTTTCATTCTTGAGTTATTCTAATGCATTGATTAGCTCTTCTATGAAATCAACTTCACTTTCTTCTTCGGATTCATCTTCTAATACCATGAAGAGTACACTTTCGGAATCACTGTCATTGTCATTATCCTCCTCGTCTGATGAGGAACTGTCCTCTTTTGAGTAGAAACTTTTCTTGAAGAATTTCTTATTGTTTCTTCTCTTGTTTCCCTTTTTAAATTTATTTTCCCTTTTAGAAAATTTGTCTTCATCATTGTCTTTATTCCTATGAGGACATTTAGAAGCAAAATGAGAAATACCACCACAATTAAAACATTTCAATCGAAGCATACCTTTATAATTCCTGGTTCCTTTCTGTAATTTTCTTACGAAGTTAGCCATCTCTTCATCTTCGTCTGGATCATCATTGCAGTTGCAACTTGGTTTTGACTTTTTCTTTTTCTTATTATTTTTCTTCTTGGATTCCTTGAATTTTTTTTCCTTTGTGATTGGGTTCTCTTGTTTTGTTCTCATCTCATAGGTTGTAAATATTACATGTAGCTCGTCCATGCTCAATGTACCGAAATCTTCTCTTTCTTCTAAGGCTGACATTTTAGAATCAAATCTCATAGGAAGAGACCTCATTACCTTTTGAACAACCATTGAGTCATCATCTTCTACTCCCAATCCTTTAATAGTATTGACTACTTCGTCAACTCGTAGAAGGTAGGTTGCAATGTCTTCATCTTCCTTCATCTTCAATTGTTCAAACTTAGCTCTGAAAATTTGAATCTTATCTCCCTTTACCTTGGCATCTCCTACATAAATATTTTGGAGTTTCTCCCAAAGATCCTTTGCACTTTCACAATGCATAACTTTGACAGAAACTAAATCAACTAAATTTCTCATAATAGTACCTTTAGCCTTTGAGTTGTTTCCGCTGAGCTTATTTCCATCTCTGTCAGTTGGGGGAGTGTATGGTGTTGTATACCCATCTACTACTGATTTCCAAACATCAAATCTATGTGCATGTAAAAAGGTTTTCATCCTTTTATTCCAGAAAGAATAGTTATGGCCATCAAACCTTGGTACTCCAATCTTAGCATATTCCATTATCTCCTTCCAGTTGTTAGACTGCTTCCTAAAGGATCGGCTCTAATACCAATTGTTGGAATACTGAGAGGGGGGGGG
>SNQJ01S0008997.1:15486-27760 GCA_010110895.2 Picea sitchensis
TTGCTACTTCTGAGACCTCTATTGTTTCTACTAAAATCAATATCTCATCAAGACTGCAACCACTTATTCCTCATGAAAAAAACCATAAGAGAATTCTCCAAATCAAATGCTCATAACTCACTGAGACATGCATGTTCCTAATTTCTTCAGAATAATTCTCTAACACACTCAGGAAAACATACCTTAAGCCTGAAGATGAACAGAATTATTGATCCCTGATCTTCTTGAAATTTTCCTCACAGGTTCGCAACTGTATATATTGTTTACTTGCGAGTATTCACTCTTTTCCTCACTGCAGCCCATGGATGTTCATGCTTTTCCTCCTAAAACTCACGTATATACTCAAGGAGTTTATGTATGAAGCCCCTTCTCCTTACTCTTCGCTCCTGCAAACTTCTTACTTCACTTGATTTCTTTGTCTTCGACTCACTGCCTCAGATCTCCAACCTGTATTATCAAAAGTGAATACACATAAGTGATTTGCAATGGACTCTTCTTTTTGTTATTTAGGATAAATTTCTCAATGACATGCAACTCATAATGCCATGCAACTTACATGCAACTCACATGCAACATGTTATCTTTTGTTTACTCCACTTTTTTTTTCCCTGTAATAATTAATTATATCTCCAATAATTAAGTACTCCTGTAATAATTAATTATCCCTGCAATAATTAATTATCTTATGTTTACTGCCACTTTAATTTGACATGCAAAATTAATTGTCCCTCCAATTATTAATTATCCCTACAATAATTAATTATCTTCTATTTACTGCCACTTTACTTCAACATGCAACTTTGCTCAAGGGTTGACACCAATCTCAATAATTAATTATCCCTGCAATAATTAATTAATATTTTTGCAATCATTCTCAACAATTAATCTTTCAATAATTAATCCCTTGTTGCAACCACTTTGACTGGTCAATCTTCTTGATGGCCTTCTAGAGGCTTCTAGAATCTTCTTGAGGGTCCTCCAACTTCAGAGAGACATATCTCCTTAACCGTGAGGAACTATGTGGAATACTATATATCACTGGAAATGGAATGACGTGTACTATCCATTTATTATAGTCTTACCTACAAGTATACTAACCTTCATGTCTTTATTCATCGATCAAATGCGGTTTCCATGATCAACCTGTCCCAACATACTATCACAAGATATATGCCTATACATGTACCAAACCTATACCATGCATATAAACACATGTACCATACCATGTGTCAACCAAGCACATCAACCATATACATCAACCTATACCACTTCATCAATGAATAACCATATCATTCCATACACCGTGTACCATAAGATATGTTAAACAAGTAATATCATACCATGCTAAATAAGATATGTGCATGTGACATACCATGTACTAAACTTGTACCATGCATCAACCATGCATATCAGCACATGTACCATACCATGCGTCAACCAAGCACATCAAGCATATACATCAACCCATACCACTTCATCAATGAATAACCATATCATTCCATACACCATGTACCATAAGATATGCTAAACAAGTAATACCAATGGTGTGCCTCAACCAAGTACCATCATCATCAAGAGATGCATCCTATCCATGTGCTACCATATACCAAGTGTATACCTTAACAATGTGTCAATATCAATGGTAGACCTCTAACATGACAACCAATTGTCCAATGATCTCATCCACATTTATAGGGATTCCAAACATCTCTAAGGGTTGACATCAACCTCTAATATCACTCTCCAAGGGTCGACATCAATGACAACCAATTGTCCAACAGAGTCAAAGTAAAAGAGATTGTTCTAATCCCTTGGAAATTACTCAATCTCTAGGCCATAGAATGCTAGTACATTATTATTTCCTCCAAGACTACCTTCACCAAAGTTAATATGCCTCCCCTGGAAAACCATATATTGCACGAAGGCATGATCCTATTTTCTTTCCTTTCTAGAAGACACCCACAATCCCTCTTCCCATATCAATTTGGCTTGAGAATGAATCCCAAATACGTTACTCCTTCTTGCATCTCAAAATTCCTATAAGGAAATATTTTTCTAAGTCTACCTTCCACCTCCCCTCTTATCCCATTAAACATGAGGCTAACCTCTTATCATTAACCTCCATCCCTAATGCAGCATAGTGTAGTTTTACAATCTCCTTCACTTTCCTAGATTCCCTTTATGGCCCATTCAAGAAAAATAATGTGTCATCAACAAAGAGGAGATGATCCAACATAACAAAGCCTATTATAATCCCTTAGACATTACACAATCTATTGGGCTCCATTAGAGCTCTACTCAAACCCTCTACAACCAAAATAAAAATAAATGGTAATGAAGGAAACCATTTTCTCATCCCTCTAGATGGCTTGAAAAATTATAAATATACTCCATTGATCAAGATAACATAAGAAACTGATGCAACACATCCCATTATCCAATTTAACACTTGGATATTATACCCCACATGGATCATAATTAATCTTAGGTACATCTAGCTAACTCTACCATAATTGTTTATTAAATCTAGTTTGATGACCATTGCAGGGATCATTTTAGTCTTGATTGAGTGCATACCCTCCTCAGATGTCCCAATTTCCTCGTGAATTTTCCTTCCTGCTAAGAATCCAAACTTTTCATAAGAGATAATTGCATAAAGAACCTCCTTTAACATAATATCTATTACCTTTGCAATAATTTTATAAACACAATTACATATAGAGGTAATATTGAATTCATCAAAAATTTATGATTGATCCTCTTTTGGAATCAAGGCAATGAATGTTGAATTAAAATTCCATATTAGGGCATTACCATATCTCTTTACTTCTTCAAATACCCTTAATAAGTCTTCTTCAACCAATTCATAAAATCCTAGAAAAAACTAAAAGGTCCATCCATCCATACCTAAAGTCTTATCCTTCTTAAAAGAAGAGAGTATGGTTAGTGAATCCTCTTTAGATACTTCCTCAAAAAGTCTCTCATTGTGTTCCTCTATCACAAAGCCTAGGAAATATAAAGCCATATTGACCATTTTAGCAATGTTTACGCTATTAGGCTCCTTGAAAATCCATTGAAAATTCCTAAGTCCTATAAATACAATTTATGTGTGGCTTCTCACCAATGATCCATCTTCAAAATTTATCTCCTATATAGTATGCACTCTCTTCCTATGATTAGAAAACTAGTGAAAATTCTTTGTATTTTCATCACCCTTGTCCAACCATATCCCCTACTACTCATTTTCCAATCTATTTCCCCTCTCACCAAAAGACTCCTTACCTATTTACTTCTAGTTCTTTGAACTTCATCTTCTCCTCTTCACTAAAATTCCATCTATCATGTGTGTGTGTGTGTTTTCTATTTCTTTTTCAGTGGATTTTAGATTTCTATCTCCATTCTTATGTTTTCTCTGCTACCCAAGCCACCACTTTTCCCTTTATAACTTTCAAAGAGTTTGCTAGTTAGGCACAGGGTGATAATCCCAAAATTGCATCAAAGGCTTTCCAATTATCTCTAAACATAGCTTGAAACTCCTCTTCCTCTAACCTACCTAGATTAAATTTGTAATAAACTAGATGGTTTATCTTCCCTTGGTTCCAATTGAAGAAAAATTGGATTATGATTTGATCCTCCACCCACACATATCCAAGAATGAGATCTATCCACCAAGCCTACCAAACTCTCTACCATGAGAAATCCACCCAAATGCTTAAATATTCCATCATCCCACACCCTATTATTTCTCTAGGTAGGGCTAATAGAAATTGGTTCCATACTAATGATTCTTTCCTATTCAATTTTATAGCTTAAAAAATCAACTAGTGTGTCCATCCTTACAGACTAACCACATACATATGATCTATGTAAAGTAAAAATCAAGTCACCTCCTATAATGACATTTCTTCCTTTATAACATCATGAGCAAATAAATACTCCTAAAATCTTTTTCAATCCTTATATAGACCATAGACATTCAAAACAATGACCAATTGACTTAACCATTCAATCCCAAGGGATGTACCTAGACCTAAAGAAAAGGAAAAGGAGTTTAGTAGAGATACACCTTCCTTCTAACTTGTTCTTATACCACTAGAATTTCCACATGCATCCAAAGCAAGAAATTCCCAACCTTTGAAGCATGATCTTAAATTCCTTACCATATTATCCCCTCTACCCATAATTTCTTTAAGTAAATGGATGTTAGGCTTCTCTTTTTCAACTAAATGAGTAAGGGCTATTTTTTTGGAAGGTTTTACCAACTCTCTTATATTAAAATAAAATCATAATCATCATTTTCCCATCCTCGGGGTTGTCCTTCTCTACAAACACAAATAATAAGTTTATGCTTCCCTTGGTGAAATTCCCTAAGAGATTTCTCCTATTCTAGATGAATATTTGACTTTTTATTCTCCAACACATTATCAACCCCCTTAATAGGATCAAAACCTAGCCCTCGATGACACATACTTCTAACAATTACTTCCCCTTTCCTAGGTCTCATGGAATAGTGCCTCTATCCTTTTTTAGGTTCTTCTTTGTTTCTTCTTTGAAAGTAAAAGATAAACTTATGGATTTTTCACTAGAACCAGCATTGGATTAGGGCCATGAGTTGAAATCCCATTCACCCATAAGGACCAATAGAGCTTGAGGTTATTGGGAAACATCTATTCGCAAAATCCACCCATTGAAATCCCTTAGGAACATTGTTCATACTCAAAGGAGAATTCCCAAAACACTCTAAAGCTTCCCCACTATGCATCATCTTTTCAAAAGAAGAGATATAAGAAAATTCATATGAATCACCTAGAACAACACCTCTAGCCTCAAAAAAAATTCCTTTTGTTTCGATTCAAGTTGCATTCCCCCTACCTACATTTGGATCCATAACCTTTGAACCCTCTTTAGAAAACATTACAACCTAATATTCATTTTATTTCAACCTCAATTTCACCTCAACTTCTAATGTTGCTTATTCTACCTTCTCAGTCTCATCCATTGGAGATACAATATCCTTAGCCTCCTCCTTATTTGATTATTTTCTTGCTAATTTAGGTGTCATAACCTTGGAGAGTTCAAACTTCCTCCTCCACACACATTTCACAAAGGATCACAGACATTCAGTCACAATATGATCGTCATTGTGACATTGAATGCATATTAATGGAACATTACAGTAGTTTATGGTTTTGTATAGACTTTATCACCCGAACTAATGTCCATACCATCCACCAAACATTATTTCAAGCCTATTTCAACTAAAATGTGTGACATAGATTTAGCAACATTCAATTTAAAGGATATATCAACCTTCGACACCTTACCCAATTCTCTCCCCATATTCTCTAGGATCTTCTCTTACCAAAGCTCTATTGTCAGACCTGGAACATTAACCCATATGGGGTTTTTTGAAACAACTTCCAAATGGGGGTCAAAAAGAAGACATGCCAACGATTTTAGAGATGTAAAAGAGGGTCCCCAATACCAATTTCCATATAGAACCAAAGCAGCATCTACGTCCGACCTAAAATAGAACCCTAACCAACTATGCAACATTATATAAAAGGATGGACCATAGACAATTATAGGTCTCTAGAAATTTTGTAACCGAGAGTTTGAGGAGTCCTCTATTATATGCAGGCCTATGAACTTCCCAATAAGAATTTACTAGATAAATCCATTAATATCTACTCAACCCCTATATCATCACCAACTACCAACTTCACCCCATTCTCCTTTCTCTTAATTACTCTATGTTTCCTCTTAGCTTTATCCAAGGTCTAGACTTCAACCCCCTGTGAGATAATCCTCTTCCCACCACAAAGCACTTTGAATTCAAAAATATAACCAATGAAATTGCTCCCATTGGTTGCATCCTTCCCATAATGATATATTTCCTCACTACCAAAATCAAGAACCACAACTGGCCTCCCAACCTTCTCCTTGCCATTGCTCAATTTTTCGATATCACCCAACTTTGAGGCCAAACCTAATACATTTCATAATAGAATATGCAGACTTTCAACATGAGTAAATGTTGATGTCTAGATTTGTTAAGGTCCAAACAACAACCTCACAAGGATATGAATATCCCCCTGTGATTTTATAAAGGTGGTACTCCTATGTATTTTCTTAAAGATAAATCTTTAATATCTTGGAACTGTAATATGAAAATGGGAGAATACTAAATAGTAAACCCCAATATTTATCACTCAATAAAAATGTAAAAATATTGTTGATTGAAAATAATATACATACACCAAAGAATTCCTGAGAAGAGGACCAGGAATCTTCACTCGTAAAAATATAAAATTTGTAAAAAATATTGTACATAAATAAACAATAATTACAGGAAAAACAAAATAACTCACATGTGTCACAGTATTCATAATTTTTTATCACATTCAAGGAAAGAAAGATATAGGCCCACAAATGAGAGCACTTTAAAAGAGTTTTTTCATTCAAGGAAAGAATATGATATGAAAACTTTAAATATCGTATGCTCAAAACTCAGAGTTCAAAGATATCATTAAAATGTATCCCCAAAACAGTTCTCTGAGATTTTTCTTAAAAAAATAAATATAGTCTCTAATAATCTTAAAAATAAAATGCATTTGTCCATAATTGGACTGGGATTGGGCTCCCATGGACCATAAATGAAAGAATGAAACAGGGCTAGACCTGAAAGGAAGACAAAGAGAAGCGATCAAAAATCGGTTATATTTTTCTTAGGATAGATAAGAACAACTGGGTGACTTATGAAAGAGAAGAGAAAATAATTGAGAAGGATGTGATCAATTTACTCACTGTGATGGAATCTCTCTCCTTCTATTTGCTTGTTGATGTTCCTTTTGTATTGTCTTTGGTTGCAGTTTCATGACCGGTACCAACTATCTCTACCTGATCTTCTTCAATAATCTTGATTAAAGCTTGCTTTAACCAATTTTTTATGCATTCTCTCATGGGTGTGACGATTATTTCTTGTTTGAATTTGATATCAAATAATGTACCTTCTAATTCTCTTAAGTCAATTGAAATTTGGTGAAGCATGTCCTCAATATCTTCATTTTTATTAACATAAATTACAATCCAACTTTCGACTTCATGTTATGTGTACTCGTTCATACTATTAAACGTTTTCATTTATACACCTTTCAATATTTCTAAGTGTTCTTGAAATTTCCCCCTCGTCATAAGCATAGAATTTAAAATTAGTTTTGGATCTTGAACTTCCCTGGTAGTTCCTAACAAATCTAACTCAATCAACTTAAAATACAATTCCCCTTTTTTGACACTTAAATTGTCAACGTTAGCCAATATTTCTTTTTAAAAACTTATTCTCTTGAGCCAACAAGATTTAAATTGCTTTATGCGAGTAGGGGATGGTAAATCTTCTTTTTTCCTTTTTAGTTCACTCATTCTTGAAACTTTCAAAACAAATGTAATGAAAGCACCCTTATAAATACCCTCGTCATTTTCGAGGTTACCTTGGAGGTATTCTCTTAGATTAGTAATTCTAGAACCCAAAGAAAGGAAGTTGCTTTCCAAATCTCATGCCTCTAGAATGAGAGACATTTTCTTCTTTGTGTTTTCCCCAACATAATGTCTAACCGCAGCAAGCAAACTTGATGTTTCCTTTAACTTTGAGCTTGACTCTGGTGTTCTGTGGGAGCTTTTCCTAGGTTGAATAGTAGCAATCGAACTTGCAAATATAGGGGGTGGCATTAAAGAATACTCCACTTATTTAACCCTTTCTTTGAGCATAACATTTTTCATCTTCCATTTCATCCATTGACACTTCCAGAGCATCACATGTAGCTCTATGAATCCTTGCAATTCTTGATGGTAAAAATCCACTCAAATTAAATTTTGAACGTGTTTTTCATTTGACTTTTTTTCTTTTGAATTAATTCTTTCAAGTACTAATTTCTTAGAGTCTTTATCAAATAGAGAACTGTGAAGAGTTGAGGATTCTTCTTCATAGAAGACTAGTTCTTGTGTCACCAACTCCGCTGCAACTTCTTTGCTCTCTTGAATACTTTGCTCCTCGTCTGGAAACTCTATATCTTCGATGTTTGCGTTCAACTCCATGTCCTCAAGGGGATATTTATCATCAAGTACAAGCTCACCTACTTCTTGTTGATGTGTCTATATTTTTCTTTTACTATTAATTGTGAGTTTATGAGGTCTTTCAAGATTCCTTTTGGGAGGATCATGGTCATCTCCATCACCAGAATTTTCAATTAAAGATTTATTTTTTTCTTGAGCTAAAATTTGAGGGTTTTGTTTCAATGTGTCGCTTCTTTGAGAAGTATTTTGAAACATTTTTTTTCTTTCATTTACAACCCTTCCATGTTGTCATTGTGCTTCATTAGTGCTAACAACAGTTTCAATATCTCCAATTGGAACTGCTTCAAAGTTATTGTAATTGTCTTCTTCTTCTCCAAATAAATAAGTATTTGTATATGATACATTGAAACCAACATAAGTCATGTGATTCATGAAACATTGATTAGGGTCGAACCCTTTTATCTCATTTTCCATATTTAAATTGTATTGATCAAACTGGACTGCATACTCATTAATTTTGTAAGCATTTTTTAGTGTAATTTCGTCAATTCTCCATGGCAAGAAAATGAATTGTTTTTTCTTTCTTTTATAAAAGAAATTATCCCAGAATATGTACTATCTGCAAACTTCTATTACATATATTTTATCTGGTACATAAAATGGAAGACAGACCGAGGCTTCTCGAGAGAAGTAAACTCTAATGACACTATAATTTTGCATTGTCTCAAAACTTCCCCTTCTATCTAAAAAGGTTGCCTCATCCAATGATAATCTTGAAGTACCACTTTCAAACATGAGTTCCGTGAAACAAGAAACGAACAAATCATAGACTTCATAAAAATGGTGCATTGCCTTTTGCTTCCACGGAGAAGGGTACCATGTATGAACTGGGTCTATCTTACAGCTGACCTACTTTGCTAAACTCAATCCTTCGAATACATGACAATATGTGATGGAAAAGATTAAATATGCAGACATATAAAACTTCTTGTTCTTCCTAAAATTTGATAATTGGAATGATATTTCAGAAGAGATAATTTTCGACCAGTCGAAAATCGCTTTCTCTTGGTTACAAAAATATAAATATAAAGAGCTAGTTAGATGAGGAACTGTAGCACTTGATTCTTGTCTAAGAACCCTAGCAGGAAGCTATGACATTTCTTGATATGGTTTTCTTAACTGACTAACCTGTATAGTTAATAAATCCTTTGGCATTGTCATCGAGTCTTCCAGATATTGAGGCAATAGGTCCCAACCACTATTTCTAGTCTTCAGGAACTCTTTAGCTTCATCGACTTTGAACGTCATTGTTGGCTCTGGTAACTTGAACATATTATTGAAATTTGATGGTGCTAGAGAAATTGGGGATTGTCCCTACAACTAAATTATTCTTTGATTCTTCTCGTATTTGTCTATACACCATGAAACTAGATTTGTAGGATCGAAAATTTTCGGAACACACCTTGCCTTAGCAATCCCTCATGTCCAGATATCATTAGCATTTCTTTCTTGAGGCAACAATGTAGAATAGTATTTATAAGCTCTGGACCAATCATATTTTGGATCTTCTCGCGCAAATGTATTCAGAGTATCTCCACAAAATCTCTCTTTCCTTCTAGCCATTTTTCTTAAAGAGTTGGTGAATTATGTACAGTATTTGTGAATGTTAATACCAAAGCAATTATTTTTACATAATAAACCTTGAATCTCTTTACTCTAAATCATTATTAAGGCTAATTTAATTTGAATTTATTGAAAATGGTCTCGAGAAAGACACCATTAATAACGGCCCTTTGACACTTAACCACTTTTACTTTCTGAAATATTTTCATTTAATGTTACTTGAGGAATGTGACAAGAAGAATGAGGATTCACCGCGGAACGATGGAGATATGGATATGAAAGAAAATAAAGTGGATTAAGTCTAATCCCATGGCCCCGCAGTAAAATATCAAAATATGAATAAGTGTCGCAAATCAAATGGACTAACAAAAAGAAAATAAGACTTTTCAAGACTTGTGATATGATCTTTGCTTCCATGGTAAAAGGATAAAATGGCTAAGTGTTGAAGTATTGAGAGAGCGGTGAAGTATCAAGAAATAATTTAGTATTGAGAAGAGGGTGGAAGGAGGTTTGGATGTGAGGCTAATGAGTAACTCAACCCATGGTGAAAAATAGAAAAGGATTCTAAGTGTGGTACAAAATGAGGGTAGCGGAAGATTGAACTACATTTTGATGACGATGGAAGGGAGGTAAGTCTGTGAAATACTTCAAAAATACTCTAAGTGTTGGTGCATTTTGGTTATGAAGGAACACAAAGGTGCACTTTGGGGAAGGTGGAAGTTATAACAATATTCATGAACCCGTCGTAAAATGGAAAATTGTCTTAAGTGTAGGAACAAGATATACAAGAGAGATATTTACAAGTGACCAAGCATATTTTAGTATCAACAAGCAATAACTACCAACCCTTGTTGAATCAATCAATAAGTTCAACTTCTTTTGAATTAAACCCTCAACCTCCAAAACCTCCAACTCTTGCTTTGAAGCACATAAACTAGCCAGAACCATCACTTCATCAGAGACACCTTGAAACCTATGTTAACTAACTGAATTTTGTGGCTTTATTTCTTGAGATTGAACCTCCATCATTTCATGTCGATTGTGAATCCTCTTCTTGTTCAGAGTACTCCTTCTTCCCAGTGAGCCTTTGACCAAATCTATAGTGATCTAATAGCAGTCACCACTCCTATTGTCAAAACTGACAACAAGTACAACATCAAATCTTTACCCATGTTACCATTCGCTCCTATAGTTTTTGGTTGCACACTTCTATACCTCAAACCCATAGGACAAAGATTGTTAGGTCCTACCTCCTTAGGGCTAGACCTAACAAAAATTTGACTCCCATTCCACCTATCCTTTGAATAATCCAATATCCCTTTATACCTATCCATCAAGCCTCGCCTTATCTACGAAAACCCTCATCATTTTTTTCGAGATATAAAAAAAATGATGAGGGTTTTCGTAGATAAGGTGAGGCTTGATGGATAGGTATAAAGAGATGTAGGATTTTTTCGAGATATATATATATATATAACCACATTTTATTAAAATGATAATAATAATCAATATAACACATAAAATTATATCTTGTGGTAAAATATATAAATCGTATTTGAAATTAAAAAGTGGAAAAAACGTTTTACAAGTAAGATATCCATTATGTATGTACACGTTAAATAATTATATTGTATTTGTCTTTATCCATTATGTATATGTTAAATGACTACCACGGTGAGTGTCCTCATGGTAATATTATTCAAATTAAGGGAATGTTGAGGTATAAAATGGGCTTCCTAAAAGATATAATAAAAAAATTACGAGTTATTCATTTTGTGGAGAATGTATATTTATGTCATAGTCTAAACGTTATATGAAATGACTCTTCTCCAATAATTTTTTCTGGGGGCATTTTCCTGAAATCTGTGAAGAAATTGTTAGATCAATAGATTTGGGTGATTATTTATGTATAATTCGAGTGCCCTTGGGGTTTTTCAGCATGTTGAATCCATTTTTGCATTCAGAAATGAATTTTAAACAAAAAAAAATAGTGATTTTGTGCAGATTTATGTCATGAGATTCCAACGAAAAAAACCATTTTGTAGAACAATTAAACAATGTTTATATTTACAACTCACTTCTTGCATTACTATCTGTCTAACTATGATTAAGTTAAATTGAAATGATATCTAAAAATAAAACAAATAAAAAATATTATATTAATGTGACTAAAAATAAAAGTACTTATGAATTAATTTTAATAAGAAATGCAGTACTCATAAAGTAATACTCATATAATAAATAATAATGTACTACTTTTTTAATATAACATATGTGATGAACCATATATTCATTTTTTTAATTGAGAAAATATAGAGTGTGACTAATTTAAAACATAATATATAAATTATATTCACGAAATTAAATTAATTATGAATATTTGTCTATATTATAAACTATGTATTTATATATTAATTTAATTAATATATAAATATGAGAGAATTATGAATACATGGTTTCATGTATCCATATATTAGTTTTAATTAATATAAATATGTAGTTCTCATGTAATTAATATATATGGATATTTATATATTAGTTAAATTGATATGTAGATAATCATATATAGTAATTTAACTAA
>SNQJ01S0008997.1:55647-112427 GCA_010110895.2 Picea sitchensis
CACCTAGCCCCTAACCACCAAGCCATTGGGCATGTGGCTTACCATACAACCACACGCGCACACAAAAGGGGCCAAGGTTTGAAACTTATGAAAACGTGCCAAGTGTCCAAGCGCGCGGGCCCAAATTCATTTGAAAAAACACGTGTGGGTAGGTGGTTATATGGTGGTTTATATGTGACTGGGGGCCTGGGCTTAGCCCCGGCCCGGACCGCGCCCCAAATCAAAACAAATCAAATTCAAATAAATTTAAAACGGTATAGTGGTAAGAACCACATGGGTGGTGCGTCGATTGGGTGGCCCTTCCCAAATCTTTACCCCTACCCGGAGGTCGCGAGGTCGAGTCCTGCCGACTACACAAATTTTAAACCATTTTCCAGGTGACACGTGGCAGCCCTTGTTTGGACCACGTGTCACCAATCCATTCGCCACCAATATGCCACGTGTCGGACGTCGATTTGTCCACATGTCTACCACTCAACACCTGCCACGTGTTGTACGGCCCTGCCAACTCAGCTTCTGCCACGTGTCGTACGGCCCTACCACGTCAGCATCCGTACGGACTGTACGGACTATACAGTCAGCACATTTTTTTTTGCTTGTTTGACGATTTGAACAGAACGTGATATCTCACTCATCCGACGTCCGTTTGAACCCAAACGAGTTGCGTTGGGTTCATGACGACAAGGCCTACGCACCCGTTCGATTTGAAGTGATTCCAAGCACTTTTAATTTTGAGCAAAATTTGATCCCCTGGATCAGCTGCGTTGCAACTAATTCCCTTGTTAAATATTGATATTATCGTTCCTTTAAGAACATTTGTGTGTAGCACGTAATATAATAATGATATTTAAGAACATTTATTTATAGCACTTAATATAATAATGATATGTATTATCGTTTCTTTAAGAACAATTATTTGTAGCACGTAATATAATAATGATATTTAAGAACATTTATTTGTAACACGTAATATAATAATGATATTTAATATTTTATGGACTCTATAAATATGGAAAATCCAAATAAACAATGTAGCGGTTAATTGAAACTCTTTAAGATAAAGTAAAGCAAGAAGTGTTAGTGTTCTTGTTAGTTTTTTTTTTCAATTTTCCAATACAAGCAATTATTGTTATTTGTAAGTTTATGTAGGTATACTTAATTGCTCAGCCATGAAATTTATCCTCGCTAATGTTGGGCTTCTTCCCATTGTTATATATAGTGGGCATCCTCTTGTATTGAATATAACAAATATACTAATCTATTTTTTTAATTGTTGTTTTGTTCTATGGAGTCTAAGTTCATTTACGATTTGGGTTAGACCCAGATTTCTACATGGTATCAAAGCAATTTCTTCATGCACTACTTGCTTGTTTGAGAGCATATTCAACTCTCATTTCTTAGCTACCTGATTTTGGCATTCAATATCAAGATTTTTTATTTGCTTCGGTCTTGACCGTTCCTTTGATTTGTATATCTACATGGGGTCTCTCACCTTCTTATTTCAAATCTGGTATAGGTTTGTTGTGGTTTTTATTTTCATTATTTTCCATCTGTAGTAGTCGTGGTCTCTCGCTGAGGCAATTTGATCATCGTCGCTCGATTTCCACAAGAACGAAGAGGGATTTATGGAGTTAACGGCGGTTCTGAATCAATTGACATTCAGGGATTTGTTTTCGTTTAAAGAGGCATCAACATTTCAAAATGGGAAAGAATGAGCCTTATATGGCCTTAATCGAACGATTGGTGATCTTGTGTATGTGTATATAGTGATTACTCTTGATGTCGAGTACTTGTGAGGTTAGATCATTGTCGTGCTTTCTGTTCTTCAACATGTTTCTTGTCCAGAAAACGTCTTCTTTCATTTTCTAGTGTCTAGAATGGAGATGAAACTGCAAAATCTAGTGAGATCCATGTTTCCTTACCTAAAATTCAAGGTTTATTCTTTTAGTGTAGATCTTGTTAAAGGCTTGGTTTCCGCTTTCGTTAGACAGACTCTGGAATAGTCATTAAATTATGCTCACAGCTACTTGGCCGCATGCTAGAGCCTTATGTGGAAAGAGTCATTTATGTATAATTACCATTTTAGAGCTTATTGTCTCTAAAAGCAGTCGGTACCCTGAAGAAACACTTCGCATATATTTTTTCATCCTCATCAGAACTCACCATTGAAGAAGTAGTAGCAACATAATGACACATTCTATGGCTCTAATTGAGGTTTGTCAATATTTGTTTTTGTATTTTGGAGGTTATCAACAATGTTTTTTCTATAACTCTTCGATGAAGCCTCCATTTTTTGTTGTGTTTGAGATGTTGAGAAGATCATTTTGCTCTATTTTCAATGATTGGTTACATGCCACATTTGATGCCTTTTTTAGATTCTTGTTTTTTCTCATGGGCTGGATAAATTAAGAGAATTGATTCCTCACTTGTACATGGGTACCTATCATGGCCTTGTTTGTCAGGACCCATAATGAGGATTGTTTTCCATGATGACCTTTATTTTGGGTACCTCTCTTTTTGCACCTTGAGTAGTGGATTTTGGGCCACTCATGTTGATCTGTAAACTGCCATGGATATTCCACTAGAACAGTTCATAACAACAGATCTTATAATATTCGAAAATCTTAGATTTATGCAGTTTATTTCCTTATATCCCATATTTATTATCTCTAGCTTATGGCTTGAATTTAAGAAATAACTTAAATATAAAAATGAAAGAACAGGCGGGCACAAAATACACACCATCCACACAAATGAACCCAACATTTGACGTGGGAAACCCAATACAGAAGAAAACCCAGCTAGAAGGTGAGGCATGTGCTCTGCTCTCTTTGCTTCAGTTATAAAATGCACATACAAAGGAATGGGAACTCATTATGGAGTTACCTTTTCACATTGTGGCATGAACGGTTTCTACAGAATCCTCCTCCTCATCTGTTATGCTCACAAAATACCACTCTCAGATTTTTTTCTTAGCTATGGAACAAGATACATTGTAAAAGAATTGAACCCCTTCTCCTCCTAGCGAGCCGGTATTTAATATAGCTTGATAGCCATCTAGGGGTAGGGTTTTGAATTCCTCAACCCTCAATTGTGATGAGGTTTTGGACCTTATAGAAACTTCTTGAAATTCCACATGTGGTTAGCCCCATATGCATGAGTAACGGGGGATGATGTGGCAGCCTATAGTACCATGGTGATCAACACAGTAGGTCAACTTGCGGGAGGCATAACTTTTGCATACAAGCTCCAATTAAGGCGATTATTGCATCGTTGGAAAGGTCTTGGAGTGTAGAACATGGAATATTGTTGTAAAATACGGTTTGGATACAAAAGAAAAGTGTCGTTTCAGCCTCAAAATGGATTCGGAAGATTTCAAAATATTTTTTGGACCCAATTTTCCAAATTGGGACATGCCACTAAAATGGATCTACAAGTCGACTCCTCCAATTTTTCCCACTTTGCAAGCATCGATATAGATGATAAATAATATAATGATCGAATCCATATCACATGTAGATATTATTAGAGTGTTACTAGGAATTTACCCCCGTGACCATCGTTGTTTTGCAAGCCTTGGAGCTAGCCACTTTGGAGTGTTTCTTGTATGGTTGTTTAGCATCATCGTCACCTTCAACTAGTACCTTCATACTTTTTCCATCATCTAAGAAATACAATGCCATCATCTACGTCCACCTAATTCAACATTGTGGGGGAT
The DNA here is from genome assembly GCA_010110895.2 of Picea sitchensis. NCBI lineage: Eukaryota > Viridiplantae > Streptophyta > Pinopsida > Pinales > Pinaceae > Picea > Picea sitchensis. The sequence goes on from SNQJ01S0008997.1 coordinate 59,366, forward strand.
GTTGTGCAATGCTTCCTCGGGTGATTCTTTATGCTTCATCGTTTTGTTCGACATCAAAAAAAAATTAAGAGTGAGCCTCGTACGGAGCATTGATTCCTATTTTGTCTCAGCAGTTGCAATGGTTACTGACCCATGCACTCTAGTTATATGGATTGGCATTCATAAGGACACTCATTTTATGATGTTTTTGTCAATTGTTCATGAGTACATGATCATGATTTTTGAGTCGGGATTCATTTCAAAGGATTAGTCTCTTTGCTTGAGAAGTTTGAAATTTTTTGTTTGGATTTCTACATGGATCTTTGATGGCGCTGATAGCTTTGGGGTTACATGGCCCTCTTTAGAGTTTTCCCTTATTTCCTATTTGGACCTTTCGGCATCTGCAAGCCTCATTGCTCATTTGACGATTGATGGTAGTTTCTTACGTTTGAAGACTTTGTTCTAGTTCCTCACTAGCACCTATTGTTTTGAAGAATTTATGTGGTGGTTGTCAGTGTTTTCCATTTCCATGCCTATGTAACCAAACCTCTTCTGCTTCAAAATTCAACCAATTTCATTGAAGTTAATTGGCTCTCCTCTTCATAGTTTTGGTCATACTTCTTGATTGGAACTTTTAGCATCTGCAAGTCCCCTGCTCTTTCCATTCAATGCATCATTGTGTGATCTTGAATTTCAACTCCAATGCCCTTTTCAACACTGGCATTTTTCTCTCCTTTGGAGAGGGGTTTTTTCCTACATGTTTTTCTCCTTTTCTCCACTTGTGAGAGTCTATTTTGTACTTGGGTACCTAATAATGCCTCGTTGTCGAGACCCAATTGTTTCTTATGTTTACTCCCTATATTTTGCTTAGAGGGGGTTGATAGTGTTCTTGTTAGTGTCCTTTTCCAATTGTCCAATACAGCCAACTATTTTTAGTTGTAAGCTTATGTAGGCACCACTAATTGCCCAACTCTGACATCTATCCTTACTAAGGTTGGGCCTCTTCCCATTGTTATATATAGCAGATATCCTCTTGTATTGAATATAACAATTATGTAGATCTAATTTTTCTATTGGTGTTTTGTTCTATGGAATCTAGACTCATTTACAATCTGGATTAGACCCAAATTTCTACAAGAAGTTATTCAAAAAGTTGTAAAATGATACATTATTAATAAGAGATCGTTCCATATAACATAGCAGAGTGGACTATCTACTCTTCAACTATTCATATTCCTCTTCTCTTCTCTTCTTACAACAAAGTACTTTTCCAAATCTATTATTTTACATATATAAACCAAAAAAATAATTCATTTTTCAAAAATGTTCTCTTCCATATTTAACTTACTTTAACCGAATAGATTTCCCCTTCACAACTTTACATATCAACACAATATTAAAGTAAGAAGTTCCCAACTTTAAACTTTGCAATGCAAATCGCAAGATTCTTCTCCCATCTTAAGAAATATTTTGATCTCACATAACAAGCTATATCACACCCATCAATGTTCCCATGAATGAACTACACATGGATGGTTCTTTTGTGTTGTAGATTTTTTTCTATTTTTAATTAGGAAAAAAACTATGCAAGAAATTGTATCTCACAACCTAAGTTGATCATTAAAATTATAGAACCACAAATGAGATATAGTGTTTTATAAGAAAACAGTTTAATAATATTTTCGTCTAAATGCAATAGAAAACAAATTGCTAAAACTTTAATGCCTACTAGAAAGATTACTAACCATATTTTTTTATTAAAAAAATCAATACAAAAGAAGTGTTGTTATTTACCTACATGACCAGCCTTATGGATGACAAAGCTCTACATGGACGCTATTGTGGATTTCAAGGTGATGAAAGACGCCAATGTGGATTTTGATTACAAGATACCTGTCGTGATAAACATGCGGAAATTCGCATGGCATATAGAATAGAAGAATGGATTAAGGGGTCATCCATATTTGAGTGATACATCCATCAGATATGCAAGCATTCAATGCAGCGAATAAATACTATTTTTCATATTAGAAATGCAATTCCACTCCATCACCTATTGTTCCATGTGGTGTGGTGAGTAATGTTCCATGTGGTGTGGTGAGTAAAGGAAACAACTATAATTCTATGTTGAGTAAGGGAAACAACAAATCCTAGTGAGTTATGGCAACAATAGAAGCTTGGTGAGTGAGTGATGGGCAACAATAGAAGTTTGGTGAGGAAAGCATCATACGTGGCAAGAAGATTAGGTAGTGAAATCCAACGATGATAAGCTTTGAATTACATTAAAAACAATAGTTTTACATAGTTTATGTTGTAAATGTTAAGGTGAACGTGAAAATGTGGCTATCCCATTAAACCTCATAATCACATTGATAGTAGTGTTGATCAAAATGTTACCCTTTGATAACAAATTGCATTCTTCCCTTTTTTGATAAGACTATGAATATATTTAAATTTCGATAAATTTCACTACGCACCTCCAACCTTTTACTGAAAGGTAAGTGATCTTGTCACTTTTTATTGTAGAAGGCCTATCGACGTAATTAGTTTGTATTAATTAAAATATTATGTAAAAAATTATCTAAAGTTTCAATCTCATATATTAATCTAAATAAACCAAAAAATAATATAATGTATGTTATTGTAATCAAAATATAATACATTTTATGATATTAGTTAAGGCAATTGAAACCTTATTTTTAAACCGACTATGTGAAGCCTTGGGAAAATCGCCTAAGAGACAAAATATAATACATTTTATACTATTTGTTGAAGTAACTAAAACCTTATATGTGGATTGATTACCCAAAGTAGTCTTGGAAAAATTACCTAGGAGACAAAATATAATCCATTTTATACTATGGATTTCACATAATGACTCAATGGAGAGACTTTTGGTTTCAGATTTGTTAACATGGCATTATGGGAGACTATCAAGTTGTAGGTTAATTAAAGCAACATTGTCAATAGATAGAAAATGTTTACAAATGCATCTTATAGCTCCTTGTTCTTTTTGTCCCCTATACCAACATTCAACCAAATCATTCATTCATCCCATTCCATCTTCCATCTTCATTTGAGTGTCTCATGATAGATATTCAAACTATATAGATATTCAAACTATAGATTTGTGTCTTCTTTGTACCTTCATCTCATTATAGAAGAATAAATTTGAATTTATATGTACTTTCTAAGAGTTTAATGGCTTAAGCAAGCACCACTTATAACATTTTATGGATAGGGTGATGAAGATGGAGAGTGCAACAATCAAGTCATGCTTACATACAAGTTACACATAAAAATAAAAAAATATTTAGCATTGAACTATTGACTTCAAAGGACAAATATACCTAAGTGTAGGTATGAAGTCATTCATCTTAGCAAAGGTTATATTTTATTATATTAATCTTGATTTACAGATGGATAAGTGGCATCCATTTGTCTTTGATCCATGGAATACATTAAATTTTTAAAATACCAGAGTCGCATACAAACTACTTTCATAATATAAATTACCATACAAACTTTTCCTACCTTAATATGTAATTTTTATATCCTACAAATATCAAAACCTTCCATAGTTCATTAGTGTGTGTACACATTATTATCATTGAGATCCAAATAAAATTTTAAATTGAAAGGAACCAAGGCATTTAATACGAAATATTAACATAGTTCATTAGTGTGTACACATTATTATCAAAGGGATTCAAACAAAATTCAAAAACAAAATTTAAAATTGAAAGCAACTAAGGCATATAATACGAAATATTAACTTACTGGGCAAGGTTTGCAATGCATGTGTTGCACTGACAAAGTAGGCATACTTATGACAAGTGGAGGGAGGTGTGTCATTGTGTGCACATTTGATATTCAATTAGTTGATGAGTTTTGCATTACTTTGAGAAGAGGTATATCATAATACATATGTCCTCCATCTCTTATGAATGTGGTTGTATTAGCTACACACATGTCATCCATCTCATATGAGATGTGGCTTGAATGTGAATATGGTTACACTTTTCCAGACTTCATATGCTAGAGTGTTAAATGTTGGTTCACTAAGCTATAGAACATTCACTATAGCTTGATATAGTGCATACACCATTAGATCTCTATGAGATCTGTATGTGCTTATTGATTGTTGTAGAAAATGAATAGATTCATGCTACCACACATAGTGTCAAGGTAAGGATGGAAGACCACCCAAGCGCGCGTGCACACACACACACACACAAAATTAAAGGGGTAAAAGAGGAGAGCGGAGTCACCACTCAGTTTTTAGAGCAAACCAAAAACCTTAGTGTAAGCCAAAATAAGATAAGAATAAGAGGGTAAGTCACTAGATTAATTAGGACCTTTATATATTGTTAATAACAACCTACACTAATAGGTGATTAAGGTAATTGAATTAAGTTCCAAATTAGGTTTTATAATCAAATTAGCAAAGGAAAACAAGCCAAATAATTAGGATTAATTAACAACAATTGCTTTAGTGAACTAAAAAACCTAATGCCAAAAATATAAAGAGGAGGAGGAAGATCAAGTCTCACATATATTTTGTTGTTGCAAATGATGAAGCACTCCAGGCTGAAGTGGAGATTTGTTCTTGAAGAGTGATCCAAATCTTGGTACAGTTTTGACACTCATGATGAGGTCATGATTCGACATCTTTTTGGCATATATTTACTTACCTTATCTACCCTTTTTGCCTCTCATTCACCCACTTTTGCTCTAAACCTGTAATACTTTCATATCCATATGATGAAATTTAGATTAGGAGTAAAAAAGGTAATTATATACAAAAACACTACAAATCAATACTACACCAATAGAAATTAGCCAAGGAAAGGCACTGAACACTAATCTCAGGCTTGAAACTTCACAGAAAATCAACTAATTGAGTTACTACAAAAGCATACTGGTGCACTTGCATGGGAATACACTGACATGAGAGGAATTCATCCCAGTCTTTCTACACATCACATTTATATTCAAGATTATTTTCAACCCATTCATCAACCCCGGAGACGAAGGAATCATGTTTTAAGAGAGATGGTGAAGGAAGACCTACATAAATTGCTTAATGAAAAATGCATCTATCCTATCTCATATAGTCAATGGATTTCACCATTGGTAATAGTACCAAAGAAAAATGGTAACTAGAAAGTGTGTACTAATTATCAAGAATTAAACAAAGCTACTTTAAAACACCATTTTCCTCTTCCTTTCATTCATCAAATGTTTTATACACCTTGGTAAGTAAGAATTTATTTTGTTTTCATGGTGCATTTAATGGTTAAAACTAGATTCAGATTGCCCCAAAAGACCTATATAAGACTACTTTGACCTACCCATGGGGAACATATGCCTACCAAGTACTACCCTTTGGTTTGTGTAATTCCCCCGCTACCTTCCAAAGAGTATTTTTAAGCAATGTTTTTTACTTGATCCATGCTTGTGTTGAGGCTTACATGGATGATTTTACTATATATGGAAATACATTTGACGAAGCCATGAATAACTTTGGGAAAGTTCTTACCATATGTCAAGAAATAAACATTTCTCTTAGTCATGAAAAGTGTCATGTGTTATTATAGAATGGATTATTTTTGGTCATCATATATCTCCTGCAAGAATCAAGGTTCACCAAGCCAAAATAGAAGTAATTTAGAAACTTCTTGTTTCAAAGACTCATAAAGATGTGCGTAGTTTCTTTGGGCATGCAAGTTATTATTGATGTTTTATTGAAAATTTGACTAAGATTGCATCACCTTTATTTACATTGCTTTGAATAGATAATGAATTTTTGTGGACTAAGCAGTGTCAAAATGCTTTTGAAGCCCTCAAGGACAAACTTTCTATAGCACCAGTGCTACAGGGACCAAATTGGTCCTTTCATTTTCACATCTTCATCGATGCTTCAAATACAACCATTGGAATAGTACATGGGCAAAAGGAGGAACACCGACTTTATGCCATTTATTTCATTAGCAAGAATCTTATTACTGTGGAATTGAATTATACAGTAACTGAAAAATAATTTTGTGTTGTTGTCCTTTATATTAACAAGTTTCATCATTACATTATTGGTTATGTTATATTTGTAAATATTGATCACTCTATCATTCGAAATCTATGAATAAACCTATTACAAATGGTAGAGTAACCAAATAATTGCTAGCGCTACAAGAATTTAACATCACTATCCTTGATAAACCTGGAAAATAAAATCTAGTTGTTGATTTTCTTTCCAGGATTACCAATGAGGGTGATGTTGTTCCTATTGAGGATGTTTTTCCTGACGAACACTTATTTTCATTATCTATTAACACATTGTGGTTTATAGATATTGCTAACTATTTGTCTATAGGAAATATTCCATAGCGTTTTTCATCAAAAGAGCAACAAATGATTGTTAGACAAAGTGCCATGTACCCATGGATCAAAGACCACCTCTTCTGCATAGGTCCTTATCTTGTTATCCAACCTTGTGTTCATAAAGATGAGGTCTATGACATCCTCAAAGCATGTCATGATGAACCTTGTGGAGGACACTTTGCTGACAAAAGGACCGCCATCAAAGTATTACACCTGGGATACTATTGGCCTACCATTTTCAAGGATGTCGAGAAGTATGTCAGGAGTTGCAGTAGTTGTCAGAGGATGGGCCAACCGATACAATCATAAATTCCCTTGCAACCTCAAATCTTGATAAATCCTTTTGAAAAATAGGCCCTAGACTTTGTTGGGGAAATCAATCCACCATCAAGGAAAAAATTATATATCTTGGTTATGTACAGACTATGTGACTAAGTGGGTTCAATCCAAGGCTCTTCCAAAAGCAACCAAGAAAACAATAATTGATTTATTTTACAAGGAGATCTATGTCCACTTTGGAGTACCCCATGAAATTGATGCGCATCAAAGAGCACAACTTACTTCAAAACTCATCGAGTCCATCACTCAATAGTATCATATTCAACATAAGATATCCACACCATATCATCCACAAGATAATGGCTAAATGGAAGTTACAAATAAAGTTTTGGAATCCATATTGACCAAGAAAGTGCAACTTTGTCACAAAGATTGGGCCAACAGAAATCCATAATCTCTTTGGTCTTATCGTACCACATGGAGAAATACCACTAGCTTCACCCCTTACGAGCTTGTGTATGGTAAGCATCTAGTTCTTTCCATTGAATTTGAAAATAAGGTTTTAAGAATTTCATTACATGTGGGGATGGACCTTACAGAAGATCAACAACATTGCTTGCATCAGATAAATGAACTTGATGAAATTCATCAAGTTGTAATGCATTAGACCTCTCTTATTCAACAAAATAGGGCTAGATGGCATGACTAATTCATCAAGAAAAAAGAAATTTCAAGTAGGTGATTGGGCTCTCTTATTTTACTCTGGATTTAAATATTTTAAAGGTAAATTTTGTACCCATTGGTTGGGGCCATATGAGATTGATACCATCTATGATAATGGTTCAGTGAAGTGTGTACCATCGATGAAGAAAGAATCCCTCTCGTGGCCAATGGTCATCAATTGAGGTTATATCGAAAATCGTTGTCTAAAGATGAATTAGTTAAATATTTGATCAAGCAAGATGACTTGGAAGATGTAAGTAAGGTGGCAGTATCATCTACCTCTTCATCCATTTGATTTTTCAAGATAAAAAAGAGATAAAATAAAATAAAAAAATCTAGCAATAAAAACATGCCTCGGGTACTACTGGACCTTGTAGTACTAGAAAACCAGTTTTTGGTTGGTACTACTTGCCTAAAAATAAATATAATTGTGAAAACCTTTGTGAGGCACAATTAGAAAAGCATCATCTGAAAAAACAGTTTGTTGGCAAACCATGATTGAAAGAAAAGAAAAAAAAGACCTTCGGGAATATTTTTATTTTGCCCAAAGTTTTTCAAGTTGCTCCATTTCTACTTTCTATCAATAGAACCTGCTACATAATTTACAACGGAATCTGCTCCATAAATTTTCCATAGAACCATTCTACATATTTTTGTTACAACTCTAGTTATAGACCAACAACTCTTGTCACACAAAGGTCACACATCAATTTCAATTACATAAACTATTCTCTAATATTTTGCTACATATTGTATTTTTGTTGCAACATAAAGGATTTCTATTTTGAAAAGATTTTATGTTTCATCTTATGAACTAAAGATCTGATCTACAGAGGAAGCACCTTTATGTTTCAAATCTATGTGCTATAGAAATCTCACCACCAAGGTGATGCAACACTATTTATTTTGTCAAAACAGAGGAAAGAAAAAATGTTGTTGAATTACAAGAGTTTCCAATCTAGTTTTTACATCAAATAGTGCCTCACAAGTTTTGCATGAGTGAAGATGCTAGGTAACATATGATTCTCTTTTAAGTTTTTCTATAATCTTGAAAATATCTTATAATTTTGTCCTAAAATTTTACCTACTCCTCATCTAATCTCATTCCATTTCGTAAACCTCTTTGTCACGTGTAGGAGGATCATTATGCAATATTATATGTTAATAGGATTCGGCAATGTTTTGATTTGCCAATCCATTGTGCTTCAATCATATCTTTCAAAATGTCATATATGCTACTTAAAATTGTTAATGAATCTGTAGCATATCCACATGTGTGCCAAAATTTGAATTCATATCTATTTAAAACCCATAACAGGACCATGATTACATTACATTCAGAACCATTATTACATTACATTCATATGACATGACACCTATTCATTTCATCAATGGCCATCAACACTATCCAATTTGAATTACTCAGCTTGCACTTCAAGTGCATAGACTGTTTGACTTCAGCTTGCACTTCAAGTGCATAGACTGTTTGACTTCACGCCGCTCTCAATTGCTCTACACTCAGTCACTTTGATCTCTCAAACCGCTCTATTATCTTAGTTTCCCTATTCTCTCAGTTGCTCAGGAGAATTTCTCGAGCCAGGGGAGACACTACAAAGTGCCAAGAACCAGTCGACACGTCATGGCATCAAACGCTACAGTTATGGAAATCTTTTCCCAAGTTGGTTGGCTTGTTTATTTCAAAAGACTCCAGGGTTATGACCAGCATGTGGCCTTCGATTTTTCTCAAAATTTTGATGGCACCTACGCTCATGTTCAAGTATTGGCCATATCTGTTTCAGATAACTCCAATGCACAAGATATATGACTTCAACAGATAGGCGAAAGGTGTTTTAAAAGCAGAGAAATGCTGAAAAATTCATGACAGCAATTTATCTCTAGAAATGCACAAGTTAAAGACTGGAATAGAGGAGTGACCAGGGAACTCATCGTTTCCCCATGGAAGCTGGTACCATTTTTCATTCAAAAATATACATGTGAGGGAGATTTCAGTCTAGTCTTCCACTATCATATGAGGTTGTTGTTACATCTCGAGGATCAAGAATGTGTTAACTTGCCTTACTTTTCGTGGAAAAGCCTCGCCAAGATGGCTACCACTATGTAGAGGGGTAGGAATCCTGAAACAGGGTTATAGCATCATGATCTCATAAAGTTGTTGATCACAGTAGAATTGATGAATACTACAAGGTCATGGAATGCCCTTATAACAGGACACCTAGCTCATGATAACCCTAATGTGCCAGAACAACTATCAGTCAGAGCTAGGATTTATGGACCAAGGAAACCAAGAAACCAAAGAGCTTGGCCACCAACTACTTCCTCTTCTCCAACTCAATATACACATCGTATTACTAGAATTCAAGCCATAGAGGAAAGAGGAACCATTTCTATATAATTGGAAGAGGTATCTGCCGCATAAATAGAACAAGCACCAATTGAAGAAACATTAGAGGAATTTGCAGAGCAAGACCCAATTGACGAAATAAAGCAATTTGCTATGGAGGAGTATATACTAGCCCACTCAATTTATAACAAAGGTAAGCAACTTGATGAATCCCCCATAAAAGAAAAAGAGGTAAGTTTTCCAAATATCCTAAATTCTCCAAGCATTTGTGGCCAAGGAAACCTACATATGTAGAATTGATTAGGGCAAATAAGAAATTGAAAATGAAAATGAAAAAACTAAGGAGAAGAATTCTTAAATATACATCCATGATCCAAGCCTCAAGTCACAAGACCTTAGCCTATAGAAATTCTCTTGGATGTTATTGAGCAAGAAAATGCCCCTATTGAGACTTCAAACCCTAAGGGTGTGGAAAAAATTTTACTAACAAATTGTCGATACTATCTTGGATGACATCATTACAAATACCTATGCGTTCATCCAATTGAAGTCCAAGCTTCACCATTGGAGGGGAATATAGGTGTTGTATGACTTGGGTATAATTCATAAGGATACCCATCAAAAATCCATTGAACAAATGCAAGCAAAATGGGTTGATCAATATTTGCTTCGAGAAAATAAATGGAAGGAAAAATTGGAAGTAAGCAAAGAAAAAATAGAACTCAAACAACCAGAGGTACATAGAGCCTGTGGTTTGGCATTAAAAGGAATCTCTCACAAGCCACCTTCTAGGATCTATTATATTTTCCTGCATGAGCAATGGATGCGTAGATTAGCTGCAAGAAAGCTGAATGAAATGCATGATAAACATGATTTTGCTGACATCTACTCTTCTTCCACACCAAAAGAGCAGATTTATTATGTGAGTTGTATCAATTCAATTTCTTCTTACAATCAGACTCTAGGTGGAATCCCAACCCATATGTTGGGGATGTTCAGTTAAGAGCGTTTTCAGCATTTGTGTTTAATCAAATCCAATGGAAATAGGAATGGGATTTCCACAGTCAGGCATAGATGAGTTCCTTGTTTGATTGTCAGAGATGAATATCCACTACCAATGACTATCATAAATAGTCAACAATTTTTGGTTGATTCCATGAATATAGTAAGGATGAGGCACAATCAAAAACTGGCCATCACCAAATCATAAATAGTCAACAATTTTTGGTTGATTCCATGAATATAGTAAGGATGAGGCACAATCAAAAACTGGCCATCACCAATCATGAGGAGATAGTTCATACATATTCCATTGAAACTCTATTGGCTACACATGAGAGATGGAATGCTCTACCACCCGTTCTGAAAAACAGAGACCCTGTAGCCTATCCACTGTTCAACATTGCTTTGGAAAGAGCAGTGTATTATCTGAATTCTCTAAAGAGAAATGGCACTAGGTGGATAGAGATAAGATTCACTTTCCTCTTCTGTGGTGCCCTACGAGAATGTATAGGATTGTATTTCAATGGAATGAATATGAAGAAGTTACTTATTGGATAAAGTTGAGCAAATATTGGGGTACTATGAAGACATATTCTTAAGAAAAATAAAAGAACAACAATGACACACACAATATATAGAGATTTACCCTGGAAACCCTTAACTGGAAAACAGCAAAGCTTAGAGCCACACCTCTATATTCTTCATTATATTAACTTCATCGTTCACAATACAATATATAGGTATTATGCAGCATCCAAAACCCTAATACTTTAACCCGAATTATATTACAACCCTAATCCCTTAACTAGGATTAAATTACAATGGACCAAAAACCATAAAACATGCCTAAATGTAGACCAAAAATAGCCCGAAATTTTTGATTTGGTCATTTAACATTCAATTGGAGTGACCTACATTTAGGAATCCCTAAGATAGCTTGATTGGTTGTGTAAGGGACGTGCAACATCTTTAGTAAGGGGGAGATGATGATGTCATGATTTGGCATATTTTTAGCATATATTTACTTACCTTATCCACCCTTTTTGCCTCTCATTCACCCATTTTTTCTCCAGGCCTAAACTACTTTCATATACATCTGATGAAATCCAAAATAGGAGTAATAAAGGTAATTTTTGGGATTCTTTTAAGGTTTTTCTAGACTATGGATTAACTTAGAAGATTTGTCATAACGTTGCATATATTTTTACCAATGTTTGGACTAACATTTCATCACTTGAAGCTCCATAAAGATATTTTTATAGTATTATTTCAGATGACAGCATGAACCTCTAACTGTACATGAGCAAGGATTGCATAGATGTCACACGGCATTCACATCAGCGCATAGGCATTGAACACGCTCTGCTCATTCAACACAATAGGTTGAGTTCATGGAAGCATCTATATATAGTTTAATCGGATCTGAAGATGCTGCAATTAGAGAGTAATTGCTCTATTTTGAGTTTAAAGATACAACTGGAGAGTAAATGTAGATGTTGCAATCTTGTAGCAGCAACTGCGTAGTTATTCTTGATGACTAAACCAGCACATCAATATACTATTTTAAAATAGAAATTCGTTCTTGAAGCTATTAGCATAATAGTTATGAACCTTTACAGTTTGATACTATAGCTATGTATATATAGGCCCAAACAATAATATAGAATACAGAAATGCAATAGAGGATTAATTGTTTTAATAGTTTGAAATAGCTAAATTGAAATCATTTCTTCATTTTGTTGATGTGTTTGCCAAATAATGAGTTAGGACTGTAGAAATTCTGAGTCTCCTGTTACAGAGGAGGAAGGGCCCACTCACCTAGCTCGGGTACTGTTGTTTCATTAGTTATGCTTCTTGTTTTATTGCTTGTAGATATAACACTGGTTCTGTGTAAATCTATTGTTTAGTTATGCTTCTTGTTTTATTGCTTGTAGATATAACACTGGTTCTGTGTAAATCAATTGTTTGTATGTGAGAATCGCTTCCTTTTTGTAAGTATTGTATGCAAAGTATTTTCTGTAGCAACTATTAAAAGTTTGTTGTTACAATTTTAGCATTTTGTATTTGTCTTCTTAGATTGGTAATGAATTTTGTGTAGTTCATCATTTTGTACTAAATATTTCATTTACTTTCTGTAGTTCATGTAGCATACGATTTTCTAATTATATATTCTTCTTCTTAGATGGGTAATGAATTTTGTACAATTCATCATTTTGTATCAAATTTTTCATTTACTTTTTGTAGTTCATTGGTTTCTTGCAGCTTACTAATTTGATTTAGTTATCTAGTTTCATGTAGCATACAGTTTCAAGTTTTAATTAGAATAAATTCTAGTTTTCTACACAGTAAAGAGTATTTAATCAATCAGATTAAATAAGCAATCTTAATCAATCTTGGTCCTGCATATATATTGCACAACATCTCATAAGCACACAAAGCCTAGGGTTGATAATGAAATGAACAAGTAGATTAGACCTTTTTCCCAATAAAAGCAAGATATTTAATTTACAAAGATATATGTGCAATCTAACCAATAAACATTAGATCTATTGTTGGAAATATAAATTGATGAAATATAAAAGATAGATGTGTCTAGTGCCCTCAGTAGGGATGATACCTCCCTTTAGCTACGATGGAACCTCCCTTGCCCTAGTTGTGATGGAGCCTCCCTTGAGGTTTTAGGGTTGAAACTCCTAAGGTGTGAGTGGAGCTATGCCAATGAATATGCCTTAAGATGAGTCAATCAAATCTACGAGATTCGAACCAATCTAGCCAATGGATTCCTTGTAGAGGTAGTATAGATGACAGGGGAAAGCAAAGTTAGGGGATTGAGGAAGGAGATTGACAATTAACCCAAGTGTATACCTGAAAAATTAGGTCTTTGTCCAAGATAAAAGATTCAACCTTAGATGAGTGGAAGAGACTTACAAAAATGAATAAGAGGGTATATATAGACAAAGGAGTGATATTAAGGTGTAGGAGAACATTGGATTATTCGTTAGAGTTCTCGGGTCGTACGGAACCATCATACCACATCTTTGGGTTGCATACTGTGGATTTGGTTATAATGATATTGTAGGTTTTTAGGCCTAGAGTGACCCTCTATTACATGACTATGGATTGATATGTATGGTACTAGAACAAAGTTTGCGGCATGGTCAATTACAAGAGATCAATAGGTTTTAAGGGGTTTGACCCATGTTGACTCCATAAATATCATTTCTAAAATGAGTTTGGGTGGCTATGGAACTGGTTTAAGGAATAAGTGATCATGGACCTAGGCTAGGAAGTTTATGTCCCCAACTAGACCCATGAAGTTAGGGAATGCCCCAAATGGGTGCCCTAAGGTGTCAAAATTAGTCAAATTTGTGACCAAGGACTAAAGACCAATGGGAAACAGGGACCTAAGGAACCCACGCAAGTGTTAGACATCCCACTGAGGTCCCACGTCTAGGATGGGGTGAGAGAGTCTCCAGAAGGTGATCCATCACTTTATGGCAATAGTTGAGAGACGTCATGTTGGTTATTTGATAGACCCAAGGTCCATAGAAGGTGTCCAACATAGACTCGATGTAGTCTAGTGCATCAACATATTCAACCTTCCAAGAGGAAGGTAGTCTCACTTGAGGCACGTATGATAGTTTCCATATGAATAAGGTGCATAGTGTTAAATATTTAGTGGAGGTTGTATTCCTTTACATGTCCTTTAATCACATTGAATTAAATGAATATAAAGAACATCATTAATATCAATCGCAATCACATATAGATCATCCCGGTATAGCATGAACATAAACACATAGGCAAAGCAAGTCTCCATTGCATTAGCAGAATGAGTAATACAACATAACCCCAATGCAGAACTCATGACAAAGTGTGTGACTCTCAATTATCAACAACAATAATGACAATCATCTATAACCTCTCAAAAACTTATTTTACATCAGTAATATTCTCACTTATATAGGTGATTGGGTAGTTACAAAATATTTTGGAACATATTAAGAAATCTACCAATTGTAATCCACTCATACAAAAGATAAAAAATAGTTTGTGTATTTACACCATGCACAAAGGATCGGGGGAACTAGGCATAAAGGATGTATAAGACAACTCCTCGTCCTCCATGTACTCAAGTTTCTATGGAGCTACGTACTTGGGCTTCTGTGGTCACCTGACCCCTGCAAATTCATGTTCTACTAAACTCTATTGTGTGCCACTTCTAGCTAGATTCCTAGATTTATGGGCATACTAGGCTACTAATGATTCTGTCAATTCTTCCACAATGGGTACTTCTTGCATAAATATCTTCGTCTCGGTCTTGGCATTTTGTTTCATATTTTTGGTCACCGTGAATTGAGATTGGGTTTTTCTTGCAAGTTCTTGTGCTAGGTTCTTTAGTCTTTTATGCTCGTCCTCGAGAGCATCCTACTTGATTGATATGCATTAAGTTTCTTCCATCTTGTCATCTAGGGTATCTAACATAATAGCCTTATCATACACTTCCTTGTACTTTGCTTGCAGTTACTCAATTTGATATTGTATTATTTTCTCCAAAACTATTAGAATATCCCCATGCTTTTCAATCTTTATCCACATACTCTAGCATTTCATCCTTAAGAGTTTTAGTTTCTCTATAATTAGTGATTATAGGCTCAATGATCAAAACTCTTCTTTTCTTGTGAGCCTCTACCTCGACGACTTCCTATTTCACCAATTATTCCTTAATTTCTTGTTCTTTCCTTGCTTTTTCATCTTTGGCAAACTCCAACAACCCTTTCCTTTTTTTTGCGGTCATCCGCAAGGTCACTACTATCTTTGTGACCAAATTGTTTTCATATTGAGTGATCTCAGATGCCTTAAGTAAGTGTGGGAGCTCCTCCTCAAAACATGTGGAGATCTCTTCCCTTGCCTTCAACATGACCTTGTGAACTTTAGCTTCATGCTTCCTCATGTCAACAACTTGTTGCTTCAATGTCTCTAGTGCAACAACACTTTCATCTATTTTCTTTCTCAACTTTATGGTAGCTTCTTCTTCTTTCTTTCACCAGTGACTTTCACTCTCACATATTTCTTGAGTTTCTTTCTCAATGCATCTTTTTCTTGTTCCCATTGCTTTGCATGTTCTTTGAAATACAAGTTTTTAATTTGTAAGTCCCTCATGTAGTCATCCTTTTCCTTATCCCTACATTTCATCTCTCTAGTGGATTTAGAAATGATCTTAGTGAGTGATAGAAAGTCCATCTTCTATAGATCAATGATATCGTGTGTTTGATCTTCATCTTCTTCTCTGACTTCCTTAGTTGTAAGGTCCATTTATGGAATGTTGAATGTGTTTGCTCAACCACTTCCAATGCCTGAAGACTCTACTATGGAATCCTTATGCTTAGTCTAAACCTGAAACTTAGACCTGGAACCAATCGTGTGCATAACATCCAATAGGTTATGCATTATGTTTGGTTGGGGATATAGCAGGGGATGTGATATCTAAATAAGGGTCTCTACCACTATAGGATATTTTTAGTCAACAAAATCTAGGTGGCGTCATAAGAACTCTTCCATTGATGCTAGTTCCAAATGAACATATGTATAGTCATCAATAATATATACTTGGTATTCCTCACCTGGGATGGTTGTCCATCCAAACTATTGGCACAATTCCTTCATTATTTCCCTTGCTTTCATTGCTAATAGTTCTTCCCAACCAATGGATTTCTTCCCCACCCAATGTGGAGTCCTAGCTTTCCTTTTTAGTTGTAGTTGATGGGCCACCAAATGGTAGGATTTCAATTCCCATCTTACAGTTGATGTGACATGTTTTGTACCCTAAAATACTAAAGCCGACATAGAACTCTAAAAGAGTATGATAAATATAAGAATATGTTGGGTTATGAATGCTTGAGTCTCAGAGTTTATGTGATGTGATTTAATCTTAATTATGTTTTTTTAATGAACTTGTTATTTCTTGATATTGTGGGCAAATGATTGAAGCAAGTAGGTAGAATCCTAGTGGGCTAATCTCCATCAATGAGCAGTCAGCTCCACATGAGAGAAAAGTGGGACCATACCCCCTCTCAGATCTCTAAGGGAGTTAAACAGCCAAACCACTCAATCAACCATGATCCTCATTCAATTTTATGTTAGAGGCATTCGAAGTGAGGGAAGGAGAAACATGCCCCTTGAAACAAGGATGCTTGATTCTAGGAATCAATGAGATAATCACCCTTCAATCAAGGATTGATTGAAGGGCTAGTTAGGATTTTTTATTATAAGTAATAATAGGGTGGAGGTGAAAAAGGGAGCTTCTTCTTAGTGTAGAACTTATATAGTGCATTTGAATCGTATGAGACATCATGTTGTTATGATCTTGAGCTTTTGAATAAAGAAGACTATTTTTCTAGATTTGAGCATTTGATGGTTTCATTAAGGGTTCACCTAGTAACCTTGAGTAGGGCACACTCAAGGGAATGCAAGGAACCCTTTTTGTTGTAGCATTCTTAATTTTGCACTAGATTACAGTTTCTTGCAGCTATGTCATGCAATTTACTTCAACACTATTTATTTATTTTTGAAATTTCTTTCTTGTCATTTCAATTCTATAATTTCACTTCTTGCTTACAACATTTACAACTCTATGGTTATGGTATTTTACATCTTGATTTATATCATTTGAATATGAAAGTAATCATTGTTTAAACAATGTTAAGTGGTTGAATGATCTTATTTACACTATCTAATTCATCACAGAGAACAACGACAATCACCTCCATCCCCTATTACTTGACTTGGGATTAAGGAGTGTAGGTCACCAACCTAAGTGGATGAAGAATGGAAGATAAGGCTAATATTGAGCATCTTATTTACTTCTGAATTGAATTATGCACCTATTGTTAACATCATTATCTCTAGTACAAATTCCAACATCATTTCATTATCTACTTTCATATATAAGTTAGAAAGGTGGCACTTGAATAGGTTCATTCAGTTAGCCTGTGGTCTTTGATGATGAAGAGGTTGTTGAACCTAAGACACATCACCTCACTAATTATCAAACTCCCTGTTGATTTAGTCCTATAGTAGCGAGCCAGTAACCCTGTAATCTCCCTTTCTTCTCACATAAGAGGGAGTGAAGGTTATAAAGTAACTAATCAAGGAAGGAATCCAACGGAGCATTCAAGCAGGCATTAGATTGCATTTACTTCATTAATTCATAAGTCAGATTGCACTCTTGTACTTGCACATAAAATGCATAGTACCTCATAAAGAAGCACATTCCTGGATTGATAAATTGAAGTTAAGCTGAGGAGTTTAAAAATCTTGTTGTAATTCTTTGGCCCGACACTTTTTTTGGCATTCTTGTTGGGGAGGTGCTAAAAAATACACTTAATTCAATATAATGTTTTGAAAAAATAAAGAAAAAAAGCACTCATTAGATTGTATGCATTGACCTATATATATATATATATATATTGGTAGATTTTTATCAAGAATACATATTTCTAGTGTGACTAAAACAAGTACAAGTGAACAAGGAAAACAAGAGGACTATGAAGCAGACATCCAACAAATCATTAAAGAAGTTATTGAGTTACCTCAAGAAGGAGCAAGGAATTTTGTGAATCCCTTTGTTGATAAAGACATTGGAGATAGTGAAGAATCTTCTTCTCATCATACCACGGTTGAAGAAGGAGAACATCAACTTGATATCTTTGAGTTTCCCCATTCGGGAAATTGATGAAGAAACAAGGGTGAAGAATATTAATTATGCTGCTCTCCCTCATTTTCATGGCCTTACTAAAGAGGATCATGATACTTTCCTTTTTTTAATTTTAGGTTGTTTTCAAAACATGTGCCTATGCAATAGATGTTGAAAAGCTCAATATTTTTCCCTCTAAATTGAAGGAATCGACCTTAAGATGGTTTATGAGCTTAGAAGGGAACAATATCAAAAGTTGGGAGCAAATGAAGCAAACCTTCATTGACAGATATAGGGTCTATGGTAAGGCCATGGATACTAGAAATGAGATCTTTAGAATGATACAAGGAGGAAATGAATCCTTGGAAGACTATGGAGAGATATTCCAACTCAGTTCCAAGAGGATTCATAGTTTCACATTGGGTGAAAACTCCCTCAAACTTGTGTTGTTTAGAGGAGTAAGAGAGGAACTAATGGATACTTTGAACCTCCTTACAAATGGAGACATCTTCCAATTGTAGTATGAAGACATCAAGCAAGTATTCAAGAACTACTCCAGGACTATAAGAAAGAAAAGCAGGGGTGGTAGGAGTATTGCCCCGCAATCATCTAATTTTGCAACAATTTAATAATGAAGTAGGAAACTTGTAGATAAATGGATACAATGTATATAAATAGGAAGTAGGAAGAGGTTGAAAAATATTTAGTGTTTTTTGTCCTAAATGTACAAAAAAACATGCTAGGAATGAATATCCACTCAATAATATGGAAATCTGCGGAATTTGTGAAGAGAAACAACAAACTAACAAATTTCCTTCCTTGCAATGTATCAAGGTTGTTTACTAAGGAGTTGAGGAGAATATAGAGAAACTATGTTTGACCAACCATAGGAGGAAAGGAATAGCTCGACCATTTCAACTAAGTACGCCCACAGGGTCTTCACTTAATGAACCTGTGACATAGCGCCTTCATTCATGGGATATTAAAGAATACTCCTAATTTCACTAGATATTGATAAATATCTCCCAAAATCAGTTTTTGAACCCCCCCCTCCCAATACATCTTTCCAATCAAATAAACCCCTTATTTTTACTAGATACCCCTTTTATACACACTAATACCTATAAACCCCTTCAGACCCCACATAGCCCCCCAATACCTACAATATATTGACTCTATTTTTAACAATTCAAAAAACCCCTTTATGAATGAATGTGATAAGATATTGGTCAACAAGGTGAAATCCTTGTGAGTACTTCTTATTCCCATCCTTAATTATTTTGTTAGATATAATGCACAAATGCATGCTCAACCATGGTATCCTCCCAATCAACCTAGATGGCCAATGCAAAATCAATGGCAGTACCAAAACCATCATCAACCATTCCAATATCATGTTCAATCATTTCCATCTCAACCTCAAATGCAAAGCCAATAATGGTATGATCCTCCATAGGGGTGGAGACCTCAAAACCATCTACAAAAAGCATTTCTCCCACCTCCACCTCAACGGATCATTGCTCCAATAAATAATAACCAACAAATCCCAAAACAACCTCAGTTGCCTACCCAACCAGAGCCCAATCCAAATAATAGGCAGGTCCAACAAGTGCACAATAATGAGATGACCACCTAACAAACTTACTTTATGGATATTCAAGAGATCAATCTGAGGTCAAGGAAGGTACCAATATCCCATCCTCTCATTACAAATCCCATTGAAGATAAAGGATTTTAGGAGAAGGAAACTCCACCAAAGAGAAACAACCTATCCCTCAACCAACACCTACTTTTCTTGAAAGGCTAAAAGATAACAAAACGTACACAAGCTCAGAAAATGACCTCTTAGGTGAACTTAAGAACTTGTGTGTCAAAATCCCTCTCCTCCAGGATATTAAATATGTTCTTTTCTACAACAAATTCATCATAGAAGAATACATTAAAAGACAAGGAAGAAAAAGGAAATACTCTCCTACAGTTAATGTGATAGGTGAACTTTCATATCTTATGTTAGGAAAAGTCTTTATTCCTGAATACTTAGATCCAAGTAGCTTGGTTATAGATGTTTACATCAACAAAAAACTACTCTAAAACATACTAATAGACCTAGGAGAAACTATCAATGTTATGACAAAGGACACCATGCTTAGACTTGAGCTAAGGGAACTATTGAAACACACACCTACTATACTCTAGCTAGAAGATAGATCAATTGTAAATCTTGAGGGAGTCTTAGAGGATGTGATGGTCTCTATTAATTCATGGGAATACCCAACATAGTTCATAGTAATATCCAAACTCAATCGGCACCCCCTCATCCTAGGAAGACCTTGGCTAACCATAGTTGAGGCATATATCAGTTGTAGGGTAGGAAACATGACCATCACAAATGATCAGTCACCAAATAAATTCATACTCTACCCCCCTACCAAGCCACTCATTGACACTAAAACACATATTTGGGTAGAATAAGAGGAATGAGAAGATACATTTCAAGCTACAATTTACCCTCTCCTTACCATTGAAACAACATTAGCCATAAATAATATAGATTAAGAAACTTTCATCTCGAACTACATGTAAAATATGTATCCAAGCTCTATAAGAACTAAAGAATACACTAGCCAAAAAGAAGAATGATAGTATGAAAATTAGGTTGATTTGAAAGAGATCTCTTGGCAAGATATACTCATTGTTGATATTGAACAAACTGCAATCAAAATGGTGGATATCTCCCCATCCAAAACTCTAAAAAATAGCAGTAGTTTGACTATTGTCTAAGAACGACAATTACTGGATGTCCTCGGAAAACATACATCAGTATTTGCATGGAATTTACAAGGACATGAAGGGAATTCATCCAGGAATTTATATGCACCACATCCTTATCAAGGATGAATATTCACCCATCAGGAAACCTCAAAGGAGAATGAACCCTACCCTAAAAGACATACTCAAGGGAGAGTTGCAAAAACTCCTAGATGTAGGATCCATCTACCCAATATCTAATAGTGAATGGGTCTCACCCCTGGTTATAGTGCCCAATAAGAATGGAAAATGGAGGGTGTATGTAGATTACCAAGATCTCAACAAGGACACAATAAAGGACCACGTTTCGATACCTTTCATCAATCAAGTACAAGATGCCTTAGCAGGTAAAAAGTAATTTTCATTTTTACAAGGATTTAATTGGTATAACCATATACAAATCATCCCTAAGGACCAAGACAAAACCACATTTACTTTCCTTGGGGCACATTTACCTACAAGGTCCTTCCCTTTGGTCTATGTAATGCTCCTACAACCTTCCAATGAGTTATCTTAACATATTCTCAGATTTGGTACATGACACTATAAAAATATACACGGATGGTTACATTACATATGGGAATTAACTTCAAAAATCCTTAACCAATCTAGAGAATGTGTTGAAAAGGTGTAAGGAGATGAATTAGTCACTAAGTAGCAAAAATAAAGCATGCACATGAGTGAAGGAATTGTCTTAGGTCACCATGTATCTTCTAGGAGGATTGAAGTAGATCAAGCTAAGGTGAACATAATTTAATACATGCCTAGGCCTCAAAAACAAAAACAAAAAAGTGAGGATTTTTCTAGGCCATGTAGGTTACTATTGAAGGTTCATCAAATATTTTAGCAAATTGGCCTCCCCCTTGTTCACTCTACTCTCCAAAGTCATACATTTCTATTGAATAGAAGATTTCGAAATAGCCTTTGACAACATCAAAAAAAACTTATCTAAGCCCTTGTATTGCAAGGTCCTAAATGGAATATTGCAATTCCCATACACATAGATGCATCTGATAAGGAATTAGGGTAGTTTTAGGCCAACAAGAAGACAAGAATCCATTTGCAATTTATTTTATCAGCAAGAACTTATCTAGAGATGAACTAAATTACATCGTCACTAAGAAATGATTTCTTGCATTTGTTTATGCCATAAAAAAGTTTAAAAATTATATTAGTACATACCTAGTCTTTTTCCATACAAACCATGCTTCCAATAGATATTTAATGAAAAAAATTGATATCAATGGCAAGATAATTATATGTCTCTCACTATTGCAAGAATTTGATCTAACAATCCTTAACAAACTATGTAAGAATAATGTTGTTGTGGATTTCCTATCAAGATTAACAAGTACTACAGATAATGAAGTTGTGGATGACAACTTTCTAGATGAGAATCTCATTGCAACCTCCATAGAGACTCCCTAGTTTGTTGACATAGAAAAGAACTTAGCTACAATGATATTTCATCAATACTTCTCTTACAGAGAGTGTTGCAAAATTGTCAATAAAAGTGACACCTATACATGGATAAAGGGTTATATGTTCAAACTTGGACCAGATTAGATTCTTAGAAGGTGCATAAGACAATATGAGGTACATGTCATTATGCATGCCTATTGATCCGGAATGGATCATCATATAATTTTTCATATATCTTAGTACTTTATGGGTGGAAAAATTGGAGGAATCAACTTGCACGGCCATTTTATTGGCAAGTCCCATTTTGGAAAATTGGGGTCTAGAACCTTCTAGATCCATTTTGAGGCATTAAATGGAATTTTGGGGGGTTATAGTGTTTGGGACTTGTGTGCATACCCTAATTAGTGTTCTACACTCCGAGACCTTCCCAACATCATAAATAATGCCTCAATCAAAGCTTGTATGTGAAAGTTATGCCTCCCGCAAGTTGACCTACCTTGTTGACCACCATGGTTTGAGCGGATGCCACATCAGTCACCCCTACTCACACGTGTGGAGATAGACACATGTGGATTTTCAAGAAGATTCTAGAAGGTCCAAACCTAATCACTAATTGAGGGTTGAGGAAGTCATAACCCTAACCCTAGATGGCTATTGGGCTATGTTAAATACTGGAACGCTAGGAGGAGAAAGGGGTTCCATTCCTTTGTATTGTACTTATTCCATAGTTGAGAAAAGCACCTAAGAGTGGTATTTTAAGAGCATAATATAGGAGGAAAATATTGTGTATCAGCCATATAGGCCTCAATGTCAAAGGAAACTCCACAGTAAGTGCCTCTTTCTTTGTATTTTCATTTCCATAAATGAATAAAAGAGAGCAGCACATAGGCCTCACTTTATAGCTATGTTTTCTCCCGTATTGGGTTTCCCGGGATATATCTTGTGTTAATTTTTGTGTGGATGGTTTGTTATTTCGCTCATTTCTTTCATTTTCCTATTCATTTATTTTCATAAATTTGAGTAATAAGCTAGTAATAATCAATCTAGTACCTAAGGAAATAAATTGCATAATCTAAGATTTCATAATAATATAAGACCTATTGTGATGAATTGATCCAATGGAATATCCATGACAGTTTTAAAATCATATTGGTATCAGAGCATTTTTCTTTGGGATATTCATGGAAAGTTGTAGGATCTAGAAATTGGCTTAATAAGAAAGTTGCAAAACCCTAGCCATGGTGGATGAGTCTGTTCACAACAACCCTCAAGATCTATCAAA
This sequence comes from Picea sitchensis, assembly GCA_010110895.2. Lineage (NCBI taxonomy): Eukaryota > Viridiplantae > Streptophyta > Pinopsida > Pinales > Pinaceae > Picea > Picea sitchensis. The sequence goes on from SNQJ01S0008997.1 coordinate 83,300, forward strand.
AGAGAGACTTGTGAGGATGGAACAACAAGTCATTGATATCTCTCGTAATATGACCCTCATTTTGGAAGCTCTAGCAAACAAGCTCATGTCGTTCATAAAGGATGGAGGCTCTAACTCAGAGAACGGATCAAAGGGGAAACTGGGAGATAATGAAGACCCAGAAAAGGAATCGAGGAAAGAGCCCGAGAAAGAGTAGCCAAGTTCTATTTCCATTACCCCTTCAAAATATTTATTTAAAATGGAAGGGAGATCCGCCAACAACTAAGTGGGAGGATTTCAAAGCCCTCATTAATTCCCAATTATACCATGTTGGGTATGTAGAGGACCAATGGATCCATTGGCATTACTTCAAGCAAAGGCAGGGGTAGAATGTGCAAGAGTACACCATCGAATTCAAGAAGATGGTTATCATGATAGTTATCTCTCCCAAGAATCCATATGTACTCCTTAAGTATTGGGGGGGTGTACATAGTCATTTGTGAAAGTAATTGATGCTCTTCAAGTCTAGGATAGTTCATGAGGCATGTGTGCAAGCACAGTATCTGGAAAATATAGGCCACAAAAAGAACAACCAATTAGTTCCAAGCATAAAGAGCACCAAGACACTTCCAAGGAGGGAAAGAAGAAGTGTAAAGGGAAATACGAGAATACAACAACCATTGGACATCAATGCAAGGATTGAAGTAACCATTATAACCATTGCAATATCGATGGTCTCACTAAAGAAAAGTGTTGGAAACTACATCTAGAGATGAACCCTAAGAATTGTAAGAAGAATGCCAAGAAGAAGAACCTTCTAGCCATGGATTCAAGAAATCAGGTAGATAGAAAATCAGATGTGGATGAGAAGATTTCCTACACTTCGGTGTAGAAAGAGGTGAATATGAGTAGCCTTCATCATAAGGAAGAGAAGGAGATGATAAAACTCTTCCATATCAAGATCTAGGTCACGAATACCAAGGTAGACACTCTATTCAATTTATGTTTGCAAGATAATCGCTAAGGAATCGATCTATTCAAAAATCTTGGGTTGGAGGTTCATGATCATCAAAGCCCATACCCATTGGGGTGGGTGAACAAGGATACAAAAATCAAAGTCATGAAACAATGTAAGATTAATTTTATATAATTGTAGATTTTATTGGTGAGGTGGAGTTAGATGTAGTACCCCTTGATGTGTGTGGTGTAATGTTTGGAAGCCCCTACATGTATATGAGGGGTGAAATCTTCATGCAAAGAGAAAACCAGTACCACATGATAAAGGGTGAGAAAGCCTACATCATCAATGCACATAAAGCTAAATCAAATATCTCACTAGTAAGTGCCAACCAAGTCAAAAAGTGGATTATTTCCAGTAAGAAGTATGTTTTTTCCTTTTCTTAAAAGAGAATCAATCATGTGATGAATCAATAAGAGTAAAGGCATCCTTGGAGGGATGTACTAAACAAAAGAAACAATGATTGGAGGAGTTATTGTAGGCATAAAAAGGAGTGTTCCAGGATCCTAAAGGGATACCACCTAAGAGGGAAGTGGAGCATGAGATACAGTTGCTACATGACTCCCCTTTACCAAATATTGGGTTGTATAAACCGTCTATTTGGAAGAAAATGAAGTGAAGAAATATTTGCAACAGCTACTAGACTAGGGAGTAATTCAACTAAGCACCTCACCTTTTGGGTCACCTATTATCATAGTGCCCAAGCAAGATGGGACTTGGAATATGTGTATCGACTACATATATTTAAACAAGATTACACTCAAGAACTCGTACCCCCTGCCCAGGATCGATGATTTTTTAGACCAGTTGTAGCATGACAAGTACTTCACCAAGTTGGAAATCGAGATACCGCTAGGTATGTTTCAAAGAAGAAGACACTTGGAGGACCGCCTTCGAGACAAGGCAAGGTTTGTATGAATGGTTGGTCGTGTCATTTGGTTTACTTAATGCACCAACTACATTTATGAGATTGATGAATGATGTATTGCACCCATAATTAGATTTATTTATTATAGTGTATTTGGATGATATATTGGTTTATATCTCTACCTGGGAGGAGCACATCTCAAATCCCATGCAAGTATTAGAGACTCTAAAAAAGCACCAGTCGTTGGCTAACCTAAATAAATATGAGTCCAATCGGTAGTTATTGTTGTATTTGGGGTATGTGATTAGTGCATGGGAGTTCAAGATACATCCCACAAAGATGGAGGCCATCATAAAATGTTCAGTTCCTACAAATGTCACTAAAGTTAGAATATTTGTTGGGGCAGCATAGTACCTACGGAAGTTTATAATATCTTTTTTAGTTGTAGCTACACCACTCTGCGCCATAACAACCAGCGGTAAGAGTTTCCAATGGGGAAAGAATCAACAGAAATATTTTGTCAACCTAAAATGAAAGATCAGTCAAGCACAAGTTCTCACATTGCCTAGCTTGCAGAAGCCTTTTGAAGTGGAGACAGATGCAAGTGGATATGTTATGGGAGCAATTTTGATGCACGGAGGTAAATTGGTATGTTGTCATTCTAAAATGTTTCGTAGGGGAGTCTTAAACTACCCTACCTATGATAAGGAACTCTATTCTCCGGTTCAAGTTGTTAAGATGTCGAAGCACTATCCTATGAGCAAGGAAACCATTATCCACATAAATCACCAGCCATTGCAGTATTTGCAGGCCCAAAGTAAGCTTCAACAAACTAGACATTTCAAGTGGATGGGGGTTTTGCAACAATTTCATCTAGTGATTAAGTATAAGAAGGGAAACACTAATAAGTTGGAAAAAATTCGTTCAAGGCTACCCACATCCAAGATTACATATTCGTGAACTCCTATGCACATGGAGCCTTTTACCTATAATGCATACAAAGATGCATACACAGAATATGAGGAATTCAAGGAGGTGTTTCAGTAGCTACAAGGCCAAATTCATGTAGAAGAAAGTGACGGGAAGGCTGACTATCATCTCCAAGATGGATTACTCTACAAGCTATGCAAGATATGTGTTCCTAAAGGTGAAAGATTGCAACTTATCAGAGAGGCTCACACCTCCAAGGTTGCATGACATTTTTGTGTTGGTAAAATGATTTATAACTTGCAAAGGTATGTGTATTGGTCCATAATGCAAGCAAATGTAGCTCGGTATATTACAGGATGCATGCTTTGTTGTACCACCAATCCCAGTAATAGGAGGGAATTTCTATACCATCCCTTACATGTACCCACTTGACCTTGGGAAATAATTTCCATGGATTTTGTGGGTGGTTTGCCAACAACCAGGAAGGGAGATGACTATTTTTTTGTGGTAGTTGATAGGTTCAATAAGATGTGCATTCTTATGCCTTGTAAAAATACCATCAAAGGACAAGAAGCATCAAACGTGTTCTTTGAACTAGTCTGGGTGAACTTTGGGATACCAAGGAGCATAATCTCACACAAGGATACTAGATTTCTCAGTGCCTTTTGGACTACATTTTGGGAGATGATGGGCACAAAGTTGAAGAGATCTACAACATTCCATCCATAAATATATGAGAAGACATAAGTAGTCAATAAAACATTGGTAAATATTTTGAGGGGCTACAATCAAAAGCATAAAAATACCTGGGATGAAAATCTAATCTACATTCAACACTTTTATAATAGAGCAATCCATACTTCTACCAGTAAGTCCCCTTTTGAAACTTACTTTGGATATTTTCCACCTTCACCCTTGGATGATGTTTATGGAAATCAAGGAGGAGTGAGGGAACACATCACAGGAGAAGCATTGAAAGTAGAGAAATTTGTTGAAAAGATTAAGTAGATCCATTTGCAAGCACAGGAGATGTTGAAGAAGTCATGGGAAAGGTACAAGGCATGATATGATCAACATTGAACAGTAAAATCATTCAAAGTTGGAGATATGGTTTGGTTACAATTGAACAAGGAAAGACTACATGGTCTTGGTAAGAAGAACAAGGCTCTGCGGTATGGCCCTTTTGAGGTATTCGAGAAGGTGGGAGATAACTCCTAAAGAGTCATTCTACCCCCATACATGTGCATTTACTTAGTAATGAATGTGGAGAATTTGAAACTCTATGAGCCTTCCATGTTGGATCAGGAAGTGGAGCAGGTCCTACCTACCATAGAGTACTTAGAACCAAATTCTCATGCATAGTTGGAAGAATACATGGTTTTGCAGAGGAGGTCTAGAAATACAAGACAAATGTAGCTCGGCCTTTGGAAAATTGGGTTGAAAGGACAACTTCCAGGCAAATCAGAATAGTACTCCAAGGAGAAGGTACAGGAAAAATTTCCTCACTTCATTTGGTAAATATTTTGGGGACAAAAATCCTCCCTAAATGGAGAGGTATGATCCATAATGGATCATCATATAATTTTTCATCTATCTTAGTACTTTATGGGTTGAAAAATTGGAGGAATCAGCTTGCAGGGCCATTTTAGTGGTAAGTCTCGGTGACAGGTGCCTAAATTGGCATACTTTCAACACCCGTCTAGTACCTTTTTTCTTACCATTTTCCATCGATCACTTCCTTTTTTATACTCTCCTTATCTAGTTTTGCCACATTTATAATCAAGGTATAAATATGTTCCATATGCCATTATTACGTTATTCTTTCATAATTCTTAAAGGAACTTGCTACTTTCATGTACTAATATTGCTACACAGGAGTAATACATCAGCTACAACTCCTCATGGTGGCGGAACTATCTATCTATTGCAAATCCAAGTGCACTCTTTGAGTTGAAACTCCAAGTGCACTCTTCGTGTTGCAACTCCAGGTAACCATGCACAAACCAACTACTGCAACTCCAAGTGCACTTGTTTCTGTTGCAACTCCAGACAATTGTTGCAACCTCGAGCACGCTCTTTATTGTTATGACTTGGGACAACAGATGCAAATCCAAGAATACTCTCCATTTCCACAACTTCGAGTCTACCGTTGCTATGATTTCGAGTACAAAACCCATCAGCAAAGCAGTGAACACTACAGCTGAAAATTGGGAAATTGTCTTCATAGAGGAAAGCGACAAGAGGCAAGTAGGTGACTAAAAGGAGAACTCGGTTTACCTATTGAGTCAGCACATGCTTGATTCTCACTAAAGTTTGACAGAACGAATGTAATTGAATGAACAGTCGGATTCTCATGGTTTTCCATCTGTCACTTTGTATAATTTTAGACATCAGTCATATTGAATAAAAACATCAGCTTCCCCATAGCTAAGAGAGAGGAAATTATTCTAGCGATAAGCATTTGGTTGTTATTATAATTTCAAATTTCTGCAATATAATTTATGTTCCTTCTTTCATTCACGTATTGATGTGTTGGTGATCGTGTGGTTCTAATTTCATAGCTTAGTGCCTTCCCTAAGGGGGTAGGGCCCCCTCCTTAGTCAGGAATTGCCTATACATTAGTGTAGAATTTAACCTTTTAGTCTTGTTCATTTAATTTCATAGTTGCTTTACTTTTCAATCTGCTGCAATTCTAAAATCTGGTAAAACAGTCACTTCAATTTGTGTGCAGTTGATATTTAATTTCTTGTTGTTAAGAATTAACACTCTTAAGTTGCAATTATGCATTGGTTCTATTTTCATGAATTCATAATCGCAGATGTGTTTCAACTCATAAGTGTTGACATTCTCCTCCATGTTATTCTGGCGCTATAGATTTATTGTTGCAGTCTACGTTGTTGCAACTCACATCATTGTGATTCATTTTTTTGTGCTACATCTTCGTTGTTGCAACTACGCTTGCAACTGCACTTTATTTTGTCTACTTCCTAATTTTTTATAGCATTAGTCTTCAGCAGTTTGAGATTGGCATTGGAGGAGTGAACATTTAATTGTCCCAACAAAACAAGATCTTCGTTGTGCTTGAGCAAGTCACCAATGGATCATAGTATAGATTTCAATTACCACAATTGTGATTTCAATTCCTGCAAGAGTGATATCAATTTTCGAAAGTGTGATTTCAATTCCTGCAAGAGTGATTTCAATTTCTGAAAGTGTGATTTCAATTCCTATAAGAGTGATTTCAATTTCTGCGAGTGTGATTTCAATTCCTGCGAGTGTGATTTCAATTTTCGCAAAGTGTGATTTCAATTCCTATAAGTGTGATTTTAATTTCCTCGAGTGTGATTTCATTTCCTACAAGTGTGATTTCCTTTCTTGCAAGTGCATAATTTACTTATGTGCAACTTAGGAAATAGTTTAGCTTGGTGACTTCATTAAGTATATTGAATCCTTGATTTGTGAGATTCAAAGTACTACAACGCCCTAGCAAAACAACACTATAACTTTCATATACGGTGCACGACAGTTCGTAAGTAATATACGACCTCGGATTGATAATTAAATGTACACTTTTCGGTTGTTCGCTAATTAATTAGAAAATAATTGAAAAGTTTGTCATTTTTGGCGTCGTTGTTGGGGAACTATCAAAAGAAGGTAGTTGTTGTTTAGATGTGTGTATTTCCTTCATTACAGTAGATTAAATGTTATTATTTATTTTCAGCAATTTGTAGGATGTTTTTCTAATCTTTTCTATGCCCAAATCTAGAGATCGGTAAGGTAGATTTATTAGCTCTTCCAAAAACCCCCAAAAAGCTAATAATGTAGGTCAATCACAAGAGGGAAAGGAGCTCAATCAACCAAATTATGTATCCCCTATGGCAAGTTCTCTTGCCAAGAAGAATCTCGAAGCATCTCTTTAGGAATCAAATACTATACAAGGGTCTCTACACACATAGGTTCAACTTTCACAGGAGAAGATCAATGAGCAATATCACTTCAGAGAATTCCTTTTTCTTGAGGCACCTTTAGAAACAAAGAATATCCCTCGGAAAGAAATGGCACATGAGATTGTCAAGGAGGAACCCACAACTTTCGGATTTCCAATTAAAGAAATGGATGAGGAGACCAATATGAAGAACATCAATCATTCATCCTTACCAAACTTTCATGAGTTATCTAAAGAATACCTTGATACCTTCCTCTTCGAGTTTGATGTACTTTGCAGAAGCTATGACTATGTGATAGATGCCCAGAAACTGAATCTTTTTCCCACCACACTCAAGAGCGCTTCACTACGATGGTTTATGGGTCTCGGAAAGGATAGCATTCGCTCATGGGATCAAACGATGAAGAATTTTCTAGACAAGTACCAAGACTATTGCAAGGACAAAGAAAGAAGAGAGGAAGTCTTCAAGATGATGCAGCATGAAGATGAGAGTCTAGAAAATTACGTTGAACGGTTCACCTATAACCTACAGAGGGAAAAGCAAGGAGACTTGGCTCCTAAGACACAATGTGTCTCATTCCTGAGAGGAATCTGAGATGATTTTCTAGAACTCCTCAACCTGATGGGCAGGGGAGATGTTTCCCAGTTAGAATATGATATTATCTTGGAACTTTTCCATAAGTATTCCAGAGGCACATCAAAAATGGGAAAAGAGCAAAGAGATATACTAGCAAGAATAGGAAAAACTATTGGAAGTGGAGTCACGAGACCATAATTCGATAACATGTTATAAGACTTCAAGACTGACATACTTATTTCCTTGAGCTCCCAATTGGATACACTGCAAATGAAGAAGAAGAGGGAAGAAACAGAAAAAGCATTGGCTATATTTTGTTCAAGATGTAGAACAAAGCACCCAGGGAGGGAATGTTCATTGGTTCATATCGAGGTTTGCAGAATATGCAGTGAGGATCATGCTACTCATAATTTTCCATCCTTACCCAGGATTAAAATCCATTTTCTAGAAAATTGAAGAACCAGAACAGTTATGATGTGTCTCTCAGAAGCGACCTTGGCAACCCAAACTTTAAGGTATGATCCAAGATAAATATCAATATTTCAATTCATATTGGACTAACCCTTCAATACCATATTCTTCTCAATCGTGGGTTATTCCAACACAACAATGGATATCCCCTCTCCCTCCTAACCAGTTATGGAAACAAGGATGGAGAAATCCCACCATGGGAGGACCTCAACAACCTTTGACACAACCACCCATGCAACTCCTTCCTCCTCCCCAAATGCATGCATCCACATCTGCCCCTCCTCAACCACAACTACCCTCACAACCCATACCTAACACAAATAATGGAAGTCCAGGTCAACCAACACAAGATGTTGTACTTGCAACCTACCCTACTAACTCCATCTCTTCCCTAGACTGTAATGATATTCACCTTAGATCCGGGAAGACTCTAACCAAGGAAAAACCTCACATTAGCATCAAAGATTTGAATGAGGAGCTCCCAAATGAAGAATCGGAGCAAAAACAATCTCAGGAACCTTCAAAATCTCAAAATTCCCACCCCAAACTTCAAGACCCACCCTATCCTGAAAGGCTAAACCAAGAAAAACCTTTTACACAACCTGAGTTTGGGTTCTTAGGAGAACTCAAAAATGTGTGTCAAAATACCACTATTCCAAGCAATCAAGTACGTACCTATTTATTCAAAAGTGGTACAAGAACTTTGTTTGAGGAAGCCCAGTAGGAAACTAAAGGATCCCCAAACTGTTCATGTTGTGGGAAAATTATCAGACCTAATTATGGGGGAATTTCTCGCAGCTAAATACTATGACCCTAGCAGTCTGATCAGATTATTAGTAACACATTAGTCGACCTTGGGGCCACCATCAACTTTATGAAACGTGATACCATGCAAGCCTTAGGTCTTGTAGGCCTTACGAGAACCCCCATTGTCCTTCAACTCACTAATGGATCAACTATTAAACTAGAGGGAATTCTATAAGATGTAGTGATATCTATGGATTCATGGAAATATACCAGTGACTTCATGGTCCTACAACCCAAAACCTCTCTAGGTGGGTATCCTCTAATCCTGGGATGACCATGGTTGGTCATTGGCGATGCCTACATCGGTTGTTGTTCATGCAACATAACCATTTCCCACAGGACATCCACCAAACAATTAAACCTCTACCCTCCCTCTAAACCCAACATAGAATTAGAAACACCACTTTGGGTTGATGGAGAAGAGAGTGATGAAGAAGGGGAATCCCATCAAGTCATGTCCATATATCAATACCTAGATATAAGAGATAAAATAGAGGATGATGAAATCAATGATTTTATAGCCTCTTCCTCTTCCTCATGAAACACACATATTCTTGAGCATGTTATGAAACCAGAAACACGGGTTTCTTTAGCCTCAACAAGAATTTCACCCATGGAACATGAAACCACACCACAAAAACATCAAGGATCCCTTATAGAAACCATAGAAATCAGCCCAAGGAAAACCTTGAAAATCAACCAAGGACTAACCAAACAACAAAAGGAGCGATTGGTTCAAGTGTTGTGAAAACACAGTGATGCTTTCATCTGGGATTACTCTGATGTGAAGGGAATCCAAGGATGCTTTCATCCTGGATTACTCTCATGTGAAGGGAATCCATCTTGGATTTGTGTAATATCATATTATAGGTATATATAGTATATATATATATATATATATATATATATATAAGAATATATATATATATATATATATATATATATATATATATTAAGGAAAGAGAAACCACCCCCCAACATTGGATTAACCTGACAATGAAAGACATAGTCAAAGAAGAGCTATAGAAACTACTGACAACTAACTTCATCTATCCCATTTTTGATAGTCAGTGGGTCTCCCCTCTTGTCATGGTACCAAAGAAAAATCATAAATGGAGAATTTTTGTAATTATAGAGAACTAAATAAAGCAACACATAAATATCACTTCCCCTTACCATTTATCGATCAGGTCCTGGGCATGTTACCAAGAAAGAAGTATTTTTCTTTCCTCGACAAATTCAGTGGGTACAACCATATCCAAATCGCACCTAAAGACTAGGAGAAAAGAACGTTCACTTGTCTTTGGGGGACATTCACCTACCATGTTCTAGCATTTGGGTTATGCAACGCCCCTGCCACCTTTCAACGAGCTATTATAGGTATATTCTCTTATCTAGTTCACGATTGTGTTGAAATATATATGGATAATTTCACAACATATCGAGACAAATTTGATGAGGCATTAATTAATCGCTCCTATATTAAGAGGTCCCAATTGGACCCTCTTGTTCCACATTTCCGCAAATGCATCAGACATCATTGTTGGAACCATTCTCGTACAACTCAAAGGAAAGGATCCATATGTAATTTACTATGTCAGTAAGAATCTCTCACCTGCATAATTGAACTATATGGTAATCGAAAAAGAGTTTATTGTTGTTATTCATGCAATGAACAAGTTTAGACACTATATTACCGGATATCATGTAATCTTACACATTGATCATGTTGTTATCAAACATTTCATGAACAAACCAATCACTAATGGCAGGGTCATTAGATGGTTTATTTTATTCCAATAATTTGATATTACCATTCTAGATAAACTAGGAAAAGATAATGTAGTTTTTGACTTCCTTTCTAGAATAACATTTAATGAGAATGAACCTCCAATAGAAGATTGTTTTCCAGATGAACACCTCTTTGCAATATCTACTAACTCACCTTGTTTTGCAAACATTGCTAACTTTTCGGCTACAATCAAACTCCTGCATCATCTGACCCCTAAAGAACGACAAAGTATAGTCAAGAAAAGTGAAATATTTTCATGGATTGATGACTACCTCTTCTACATTGGGCCCGATTTAATTATGATAAGATGTGTACGAGAGGAAAAAGTCCATTAAATACTAAAATCATGTCATGATGGACCATGTGGGGGGGATTTTTCATATAAAAGGACTGGGTACAAGGCAATCCATCATGGGTACTATTGGCCCACACTTTTTAGAGACACCAAAGAGTATGTGAAGAGGTGGGACAGTTGCCAACACATGGGTAGACTCGTACAAAGAGATGAAATGACACTACAACCATAGATGGTGTTAGTACCTTTTGACAAATGGGCCATTGATTTTGTGGGACCAATAAATCCCTCTTCTCGTCAACACTCCTACATCCTCATCTATACAAACTATGTCACGAAATGGATGGAGACGAAAGCACTTATGTCAGAAACCGAAAAAGAAGTAGTGTAGTTTCTCCATGAAGAGATCTTTGTAAGGTTCAGAATACCACAAGAGATAGTGACTAACGGAGGAACTCAGTTCACATCATGGCTTGTCAAAGACATGATGGACAAGTACAAGATCAACCACAAAGTAACAACACCATATCACCCACAGGCAAATGGACAAGTAGAGGGAACTAATAATATCCGTGAGGCCATCATCACTAAAACCATCAGATTATATCTCAAGGACTGGGTCGATAGACTCCCTAAATATTTATGGGCCTACAAAACCACAAATATTTATGGGCCTATAGAACCACATGGAGGACTATTATAGGATGCACGTCCTATGAGTTAGCATATGGTAAAAGAGTACTACTGCCCATTGATACAGAAATCTAGAGACTTAGGACAAGGGTGCATCTTGGGTTGGACCTATCAAAGGTTTAAAAAAAATATTGCTTCATATTAATGAGTTGGATGAGCTATGACAAGATGCCCTACACTTAGCCACAATGATACAGCACCAAAGGTCCAAATGGCACGATAATTTTATCAAGAAAAAGAAGTTCAAAGTTGGAGATTAGGCATTATTATTTTATTCTAGATTCAAGGACTTTAAGGGAAAATTTCACACCAGATGGCACGCTCCATATGAGATTGATACAGTATATGATAGTGGGGCCATAAAACTACATACCATAGATGAATACAAAATTCATCTAATGTCCAATGGACATATACTTCACTTATATCACCAACCCCTATCAAAGGAATCCTTCTTGAGGAAAATTGCAAATGGATGGCCCAACAGTGATCTAGAACTTGTTCAAGACAAATGAGTTACAGTCTGATAATATTCATTCTTCTCGTGCTTTAAAAAAAAAGGAAGGAAAAGAAAAAGAAAAAAGGAAAAAGTGTGAAAACTAGCCTAGCTGGCACATTAAAAATAAATAAATAAACAAGAATAAACAAGAAGGGAAATTCATAGTTTCATGATGGTTATTTTAGGATCCTTCTCAATAAATTTTCATAAAGACTTGTCTTTTTCTAATAATCTTTTTTCAGGATATGCAGGGGAGAACAACATTGTTGTAACTCCCTTTGTTGCAATTCTCATTGTTGCAACTCCTATTGTTGCAATATTGGTTATTGCAACTTCCTTTGCCACAGCAAGTCCTATTGTTGCAAATTCCCTTACAGCTCCATGCCATTTCCAAAATCCCCCTTCTCCCATTCCCTTGGTTGCAACTCCACTTGCAGCATCGCTTCATTCCCTAAATCACAACCCTCTCATTTTTTTTGTTGCAGCTCCGTTGTTGTGACTCACGTCCTTGCAACTCCTCCTGCAGCTTTTTTTCATTTTTTCACTTTCCACCCATACCTTTCACCTGCACTAGTGATGTTGCAATTCCCATCCCCACCACTGTGTTGCATCACCAGTTATTGCAACTCTTAGTGTTGCAGCTTTGTCGCCGCAACTCCCATTGTTGTGACTCATTTGCAGCCTACACTTCGTAAGCATTTCCATCATCCCATTTCTAGTCGACGGAATTGACAATGTCGATGCTACAATTCCAGTTAGGACCATTGATGTGACTCCATCCTCCATCACCGCAAATCCAACTGTGTCATACTCATGCATCCACTCAAGGTAAGACATGATAGGTACGCGTTCTAATCAGAATTTGCAATGAGTAAGTTTTAATGGCATGTGTCTAATATCATTCCTCCATAACCGCCACATCAAACCATCATTGATATATTCACGGTCTCCATACCCACCACCCTTATTGACACAAATCCAAATTCTCCACTTGATAGCTGGCATAGCCCTTGCAAACATGAGCACTCGGAGTTAGCAGAAGAAAGGAGTCATGGGAGGCTCACTAATACACAGAAAGGCAACTGAAACACTGCTACTGGAAATCTATAACAACATCTGACAGATTCTAGAACAAGCGGGATGGATGGAATGCATCCAACGTCTATAGGGATATAATGATGAGATAACTCTCAAATGTTCCCTAAATTACAGAGATGAAAACTCCATTGTAGCGGGGACACATATAGAAGTCACAGAAGAGATATTGGCAGATGTCATCGGCCTACCGAGGATAGGTGAATGATGGTACATGAGAAGAACTTTGTAGCATGGACTTCTCAAGCAATTCCTTGAGGCTGGAGAAGCTTTAGTGAAGAAAGGAACATGTTTTGAATGTTGGTATTTGCCACACCCATGAGAGGATGTGGTTATTTTCGTACAGAGATACTTCACTTGCAAAGGTCACTATGGAACTATCTACATCCAACATATCTGATTGCTTAACCATCTATGTCGCAACCATCCAATCAACATGCCATATTTCTTATTCTGGATGTTGCAGATGATGGTCGTGTTGGTTCAAAGGGAAAAGAACCCAATAGAAGTTGCATCTCACCGTGAACTTATAAATCTCTTGGTGGAGCATGAACTACACAAAGAAGGCTGCACCTAGAACATCATCGTCCGACCAATTGTTTTTCTCGTTGAAAGCGAAGTGGTTGCACTTCATGCACCCCAACAGGAAATTACTACACTTATGGCACCAGAAGGAGTCATGGTTGCAACTCCTCTTCTAGGTACCAATATTGCAATCACAGTGAGTCCAGGCACTACAACTCTTCTAGCATGAAACAACGACGGGGATACAGTGAGCCCAACTGTTGTGAATCCTCTACCAAAAAAATCTAGGAGGTCAACCAGGGAAAGGGGCCAGGCTGCTGCAACTTTGTTGAAGGACAAACATGATAGCAACATTGAGGTAACTGCCAAAAAATCCCCTACAAAGAAAGTTAGAGGGTATACAAAGCGATAAACGTCTATTCCAAGGAAATGGAGAACCATCCATCTAACTGTAAATCAACNTGCAACTTTGTTGAAGGACAAACATGATAGCAACATTGAGGTAACTGCCAAAAAATCCCCTACAAAGAAAGTTAGAGGGTATACAAAGCGATAAACGTCTATTCCAAGGAAATGGAGAACCATCCATCTAACTGTAAATCAACATAAAAATAAGATAATTGAGGAGCCCAAGGAACAAGCCCAAGAGGAGCACTAGGAAAAAGAAGAAGTAGAACCCTCCCTTGACACACAAGAACCAGAGGAGGACTTTAACCTAGAAGCCTGCAACCCCTTGGCTGACAAACAAAAACTAAACCAAGTCACTCTTGGCGAAGGCCTTATCGCTCTCCTAGTAGCATATTTAGGTGAAGAAAATATAGAGGAGAAATCTCCCACTGACCCACCAGAACCAATGGGGATCACTTCTGAAGAACAAACTACAACAGAGGCATAGAACCCAACACAAAGAGAAGAGGTACGGGAGGAGGAAGCTTTTGTTGTTTCACCAAAACTAGCAGAAAGCACCCCTTCGACACACTCTCTCGGGCCTAGGGAGCCATAGATGGAGAAGCCAAAGAAATCTGGCAGTACAATAGATATAGAGGATTTGGAAGTTCTCATTGATACATCAATAAGCATAATGGAGGAAAACAAATAGGAAACAATGCCTCTTGTTGAACCAACAAGAGGCACTCTTAATGAAACAAATATTGCTACTCCAAACGAGAAGCAAGAAGTAGAACCAAAGACCCCTACTGTTACACAAGAACCAGTAGGAGGTTATCCAAGGGAATGGCCCACCCACTCACAGAATTCAGACAAAGAAGAACAAGATGTAGAAGTGGTTCCACCAGGAAATACCCATGGAGATGACTTAGTTGATGCACCAAACCTAGGGCTATAGGAACCACAAACAAAGGTTGTTACTCTAGAACAAAGAATCGCTCCCACGTGGGTAAGCATTCCACACTCTCTACATATTTATGCATCTTTGGTGAGACAAAACACAATGTTAAGAATGAAAAATTAGAAGCTACAGATCAATTTAAAAATGCTCAAAGATGATGAGGCCACTCAGACAGAGACAGTGCAAGAAAATAGAGGAATTCCAACATAATAGGATATCAGTGAGGCAATATAAGAGGCTACATGTGGTGTCACTAACCCCCAGGGTCACCTTAAATTATCTAACACTGAGTGATTTTTGGTTGCATGGGGACATGCAACAATTTTGGGTTGGGGGAGATGACGAGTGCCTAAATTGGAATACTTTTAGCACCTGTCTAATACCTTTTTTCTTACCATTTTCCATCGATCACTTCCTTTTTTATACTCTCCTTATCTAGTTTTGTCGCATTTATCATCAAGGTACAAATTTGTCCCATATGTCATTATTACGCTATTCTTGCATAATTTTTAAAGGAACTTGCTACTTTCATGTACTAATACTACTACACAAGAGTAATACATCAACTACAACTCATCACGATGGTTGCAATACTTCTTTGTTGCAACTCCACATGCACTTTCTATTGTTGTGATTTTGGGCATGATCCAACTACTGCAACTCCAAGTGCAGTCTTTGTACTACAACTCCAAGTAACCAGGCACAAACCAACTACTGCAACTCCAAGTGTGTTTATTATCGCTGCAAATCTAGACAATTGTTACAACTTTGAGCACACTCTCCATTGTTGTGACTCGGGACAACGACTGCAACTCCAATAATACTCTTCGTTGCCATGACTCCAAGTCTATCATTGTTGTGATTCCAAGTACAAAATCCTTCAGCACAACAGTCAACACTACAACCGACAATTGGGAAATGGTCTTCATAGAGGAAAGCGATGTGAGGAAATTAGGCTACTAAAAGGAGAAAATAGTTTGCCTATCGAGTCAGCACATGCCTGATTCTCACTAAAGTTTGACAGAACCAGTGTAATTGGATGA
This sequence comes from Picea sitchensis, assembly GCA_010110895.2. Classification (NCBI taxonomy): domain Eukaryota; kingdom Viridiplantae; phylum Streptophyta; class Pinopsida; order Pinales; family Pinaceae; genus Picea; species Picea sitchensis. The sequence continues at coordinate 99,186 of SNQJ01S0008997.1, forward strand.
ACAATTGGATTCTCGCGACTATCTATCTGTCACTTTGTATAATTTTAGACATTAGTCATATTATATAAAAACCTTAACTTCCCTGTAGATAAGAGAGAGGAAATTATTATAGCGATAAGCATTCGACTATTATTGTACTTTCAAACTTTTGCAATATAATTTATGTCATGCTTTCCTTTGCATATTGATGTGTTGGTGATTGTGTGGTTATGATTTCATAGCTCAATGTCTTTTCTAAGGGGATAGGTCCCCCTCCTTAGTCGGATATTGGATGTACATTAGTGTGGGATTTAACCTCTCAGTATTGTTCATTTAATTTCATAGTTGCTTTACTTTTTAATATGCTGCAATTCTAAAATCTGGTAGAACAATCACTGCAATCTGTGTGTGGTCGATATTTAATTTATTATTGTTAATAATTAGCACTCTTAAGCTGCAATTCTGCATTGGTTCTATTTTCATGAACTCATAATAGAATATGTGTTGCAACTCATAATTGTTGGCAATCTATTCATTGTTATTCTCATGCTATAGCTCTATTGTTGCAGTCTACATTGTTGCAACTCGCGTTGTTGCAACTCACATCGTTGTGATTAATTTTTTTGGTTTTGCAACTTCGTTGTTGCAACTCCGCTTGCAGTTGCACTTTATTTTGTCTGCTTCCTAATTTGTGATAGCATTAGTCTTCAACAGTTTGAGATTGGATTTGGAGGAGTAAACATTTAATTGTCCCAACAAAACAAGATCTTCATTATGCTTGAGCAAGTTACCAGTAGATGATAGTATAGATTTCGGTTCCCACAAGTGTGATTTCAATTTCCAAAAGTGTGATTTCAATTCCTGCAAGAGTGATTTCAATTTCCAAAAGTGTGATTTCAATTTCCACAAAGTGTGATTTCAATTTCCTGCAAGTGCAATATTTACTTCCCTACAACTTAGGAAATAGTATAGCTTGGTTGATCCAGATGGATCTCGGTGGCCATCCACCTTTTCCAATGAATCACCATTTTGAGCCTGTGGTTATGATAAACCATGATATTCACCATTTTGATGGGGAATGGAATATAATGTCATATTCATTTGTTAATTGCAGACATCATGTAATGATTTCCTAGTGGTCTTATGTACATGTGTACAACATAGCGTTAATGCATCGGATCCCATTAGAACTTTGTAGTTAAGTGCGCTCAGGCTAGAGTAGTACTGGGATGGGTGACCACCTGAGAAGTTCCTAGTGTTTTACATGCCTATGGAATTTTATAAACTTAGTCCAATTTATCCCACTTGCATCATGGGAATTGTTCTCCTCTCACTCTCTCATATATAATTGAGGTGAAGGAGGCCCTTTAAGCATGCAATGGAGTGTGATGTAAATCTTATTGCGAATGAATCATAGCCAACGTCTCTTTTCTTTCAGAGATAGGCTACCCCATTCTGTCAGTTTGTGTTCTATAGTGTTTTTCTATCTTATTCAATAATAGAAGTTGGGTTTCACTGTATTTATGTGTTCTTTTCTATATTTTTGTGTATTTCATTGTTATATCTCGGTTATATTTATGTCTTCATGTCATTCTCAAAATAATCTGGATCAGTGATATCAGAGTAGGTCCCTGACGAGGTCAGGGTATAGAGAGTTGGGTCTTGAGCTAGTTTCACTTGAGGACAACTTCTCTCGCCAGCCCAAGCAACCTCCCATGGAGGAAGAAAAGAGATATGCCAAAGCAGGAGATCCTTTCAAGATGTTGCTCGAGGAAGCTCTCATGCGAAAGAGGAACGAGATGATGGAAAACTTTGCTCAGATCTTTCAAAGACTACCTATGGTGGCGACTGAGGCATATTTGACAAGAATCCATTTCGCAAGTGCGACACCCTTCAAGGTACAAGTCAATTTTGATATCCCCTTATTTGAAGGCTAGATAGATGCAGATGCTATAGAAAAATGGTTGAACCTACTAGAAGGTTATTACTCAGTCCAAAAAAATTCCGATTGTGAAAAGATCATCTTCGTGCTCCTTAAATCCCTTCCCCTTGTCAGAGCTTGGTGGGAAGGTTACTAGGAGAGGTACACGGTGGATGAATCTACACTATTTGGCAGAGAACCCACTTGGGAGACCTTTGTAGATGCCCTAAAGGAGGATTTCTACCCTATCGGAAACTATGATGACCAATACATGAGATGGACAACTCTGCGTTAGAAAAGAGACCAGACAGTGTCAAAGTACACCAACATCTTTCATACCTTGCGCTCAAAGCTAGGTAACAAATACTCCAAGCGACACCTAGTTTTGAAGTACCGCAGCGGTTTACTCAGGTACATCCAAACAAAGATGGATTTCTTGGACATCTCCTCACTAGGAGTTGCTTATCAATATGAAGTCAAAATTGAGCAGGAATTCAAGCAGCAGAGTAAGTGGGAGAAGCATGGAAAAGGAAACTCTAAATCATATAATGAAGGACAGAGAAAGCAATGCCAACCTCAAGAGAGGCAGTCCCATATGCAGACAAAGAAGGGTAACGGGAAGTCTAAGAAAGACACTGGAAAGTGGTGTGAGTTCCACAACAGCCCTTGGCACAATACTGATGAATGTCGCTCAATATGGTCATTGGTGGTCGAGCTCAAAGACAAAGAGTTGAACCCCGACTTGGACCCTAATTCAGGAAATAATAAAAGGAGACATATCATTGATGAAGAACCCATTGCTATTGTCGCAACTGCAACAATCCAACCAGAAGAGGATCCTAAGGAGGGGGAGCGACTATTCCATTCACATATGTGGGTGAAGGGGACCCCAATGCATTTTATTGTTGATAGCGGAAGCCAAAAGAACATCATCTTAGCGGAGGTTGTCAAGCAATTGGATTTGCCAACAACACCGCACCTGCAGCCATACAACATTAGGTGGCTTCGCCAGGGTCAAGATCTTCATGTCAACCAACAGTGTCGTCTATCCTATGACATCAAGCCCTTCAAGGATGAGGTATTGTGTGATGTTTCCCCACTGGAAGTCTATGATGTTTTATTAGGCCAGCCATATATGTGGAGGCATCATGTTGTTTATGAGTCTCGACCTTGTAGCATCATTGTTACTCTAAGGGGTCAGCTATACAGGATACTAGAGGTAGTTCTAACTATTGTCCCACCAAAAGAATGCCACAAAGTAATCTCTCATATTGCAAAGTTTAGCCTCTTCACAATCAGATCAAAAGGTGAATAGAAGGACATTGCAACCACTGTAGCCTCAGCCCAAGACCTTTCTATCCAGCAAAAGCAGATCGACAATATTATAGAAGAGTACCAAGATGTTCTTGTTGCACATATGGGGGTGCCTCCACACTACCCAGTCAAGCAAGATTATAATAGAACCCTTCATACTCTTCATGTTGCATATTCATCGACAGAGTCCTCCCACACTTAGGTAGATCATGTAGATAGATTCGTTGAACAGATCCAACCCCTCCAGCAACAGGTTCATGACAACCTTCAACAAGCTAAGGAAGACAACTTCTTCAGCAAGGCAAGCAACGCACCAAGATTCAGATTTAGTGGAAGTCTCCCCATATTCCATGGGAACTTGACGTAAAGGGGACCATTGCTTCCTAAAGGGGGAGGAATGATCCAAATGGATCTCAGTGGCCATCCACCTTTTCCACTGAATCACCATTTTGAGCATGTGGTTTTGATCAACCATGATATTCACCATTTTGATGGGGAATGGAATGGAATGTCATATTCATTTGTTAATTACAGACATCATGTAAAGATTTCCTAGTGGTCTTATGTACATGCCTACAACATAGCGTTAATGCACTGGATCCCATCAGAACTCTACAGTTAAGTGCGCTCAGGATAGAGTAGTACTAAGATGGGTGACCGCCCGAGAAGTCCTAGTCTTTTACATGCCTATGGCATTTTATAAATTTAGTCCAATTTATCCCACGTGCATCATGGGAATTGTTCTCCTCTCACTCTCTCATATATATTTGAGGTGAAGGAGGCCCTTTAAACATGTAATGGAGTGTGATGTAAATCTTGTTGTGAATGAAGCATAGCCAACATCTCTTTTCTTTTAGAGATAGGCTACCCCATTCTGCCAAATTGTGTTCTACAATGTTTTTCTATCTTATTCAATAATAGAAGTTGGGTTTCACTGTATTTCTATGTTCTCTTCTATATTTTTGTGTATTTCATTGTTATATCTCGGTTATATTTTTCTCTTCAAGTCGTTCTCAAAATAATCCAGATCATTAGTGGTTTCATTAAGTATCTTGAATCCGTGATTTGTGGCATTTAAAGTACTACAACCCCTAGCAAAACAACACTCGAACTTGCATATATGGTGCACGACAGTTCGTAGGTAAGATATGACCTTGGATTGATAATTAAATGTACATTTTTCAATTTCTCGCTAATTAATTAGAAAGTCATTGAAAAGTATGTCACCCAGTTTGGAAAATTGGGTTCTGGAACCTTTTGGAGCCATTTTGAGGCATTAAACAACATTTTTTAGGGTTACAATGTCCAAAACAAAATTGCACACCCTCAACAATTCTCTGAGACAATTCAAACAATGCAAAAATCACCTCAATCAGAGTTGTATACAAAATTTATGCCTCCCACAAGTTGACCTACCTTGTTGATCACCATGGTATGAGTGGATGCCACGTCATCCCCCAATACTCAAACATATGGGGCTATCCATGTGTGGATTTTCAAGAAGATTCTAGAAGGTCCAAACTTGATCACTAATTGAGGGTTGAGGAAGTCAAAACCATAACCCTAGACAACTATCGGGCTATGTTAAATATCAAGCTGCTAGGAGTAAAAAGTGGTTCCATTATTTTGTATTGTAATTGTTCCATAGTTGAGCAAAGCATCTAGGAGTGGTATTTTGAGAGCATAACAGAGGAGGAAAATATTATGTTGCAGCCATATAGGCCACAATATCTAAGACAACTCCATAGTGAGTGCCTGTATTTTTGTATTTGCATTTCCATAACTTAAAAAGAGAGAGCAGAGCATAGGTCTCACTTTCTAGATGGGTTTCTCTTCTATTGGGTTTCTCGGAATATATCTTGTGTTCATTTGTGTGTGGATGGTGTGTTTTTTTGCTCATTTATTTCATTTTTGTATTCAATTATTTTCATAAATTTGAGTAATAAGTTAGTAATAATCAATATGGGATCTAAGGAAGTAAATTGCATAATCTAAGATTTTAGAATAGTATAATATCTATTGTGATGAATTATTTCAGTGGAATATCCATAGTAGTTTAAAAATCATATTGGTATCATAGCAGTTTTCTTTGGTATATTTGTGGAAAGTTGCAAGATCTAGGAATTGGATTAAGAAGAGAATCGTAAAACCCTAGCCATGGTGGATGAGTTTGTTCACAACAACCCTCTAGATTTAGCAGAAGAGATATTTTTTAGGCTAGAAGAGCAAGTCACTGATATATCTCACAATATGACCCTCCTCATGGTAGTTTTAGAAAATAAGCTCAGACCATTCGGGGAGGTAAGAGGCTCTAACTCAAAGATAGGATTAGAGGGGAAACTAATAGATAATTAAGACCCAGAAAAGGATTCAAGGAAATAGCCTAAGAAAGAGTAGCCATTTTCCAGTGCCATTACCCCTTCATAGTCTTTATTTAAAATGGAATCGAAAGTGGATATCAATCCATACCAAGGTGAGATCGATGCAATAAAGTTGAATCATTAGTTGCAATAGTTAGAGGTCTATTTTAGTGTCCACCATATATAATAAGAGAATCATATTTCATTTTCCAGACTAAAATTAGAGGGCCATGCATTAACCTAGTGTGAAAGTCATGCATAGACACTTAAGTTTGAGGGTGATCCACCAATAACTAAGTGGGAGGACTTCAAATCCCTCATTAATTCCCAGTTCTACCATGTTGGGTATGTAGAGGATGAATGGATCCTTTGTCATTAATTCATGAAAAGGTAGGAATAGAGTGTGCAAGGGTACACCACCGAATTCAAGAAGATGACTATCATGCTAGGTATATCTCCTAAGAACCCAGATGTACTACTTAATTATTTGGGGGGTCTACATAGTCATTTGTTAAAGCAAGTGATGATCTTCAAGCCCAAGATATTTGAAGATTCTTGTGTCTAGAACTTGTGTGCACACCATTGATGGTGTTATGCACTTCAAGACATTTCCAATAGTGCAAAAATTGGCTCAATCAGAGATTGTATGCGAAAGTTATACCTCCCACAAGTTGGCCTACCTTGTTGACCACCATGGTACGAGTGGATGCCATGTAAGCCCCCATTACTTAAATATGTGGGGCTATCCATGTGTGAATTTTCAAGAATATTCTAGAAGGTCCAAGCCTAATCACTAATTGAGGGTTGAGGAAGTCAAAAACCTAACCCTAGATGGCTATCGGGCTATGTTAAATACTAGGCCGCTAGGAGGAGAAAAGGGTCCATTATTTAGTATTGCATGTGTTCCATAGTTGAGAATAGCATCTAGGAGTGTTATTTTTGGAGCATAACAGAGGAGGAAAATATTCTATACCAGCCATATAGGCCACAGTGTCGAAGGCAGCTCCACAATGAGTGCCTCTTTTTTTGTATTTGCAATTCGATAACTGAAGAAAAGAGAACAAAGCATAGGCCTCACCTTCTAGTTGGGTTTTGTCCCATATTGGGTTTCTCTGAATATATCTTGTGTTCATTTGTGTATGGATGGTGTGTTTTTTTGCTCATTTATTTCATTTTTGTATTCAATTGTTTCCATAAATTTGAGTAATAAGCTAGTAATAATCAATATGGGATCTAAGGAAATAAATTGCATAATCTAAGGTTTTAGAATAGTATAAGATATATTGTGATGAACTATTTCAGTGGAATATCCATGGTATTTTACAAATCATATTGGTATCAGAGCAGTTTTCTTTGGTATATTTGTGGAAAGTTGCAAGATCTAGGAATTGGATTAAGAAGAGAATCGTAAAACCCTAGCCATGGTGGATGATTTTGTACACAACAACCCTCTAGATTTAGCAGAAGAGATATTTTTTAGGCTGGAAGATCAATTCATTGATATATCTCACAATATGACCCTCCTCATGGTAGTTTTAGCAAATAAGCTCAGACCATTCGGGGAGGTAAGAGGCTCTAACTCAAAGATAGGATTAGAGGGGAAACTAATAGATAGTGAATACCCAGAAAAGGATTCAAGGAAATAGCCTAAGAAAAAGAAGTCATGTTCCAATGCCATTACCCCTTCATAGTATTTATTTAAAATGGAAGTGAAAGTGGATATCAATCCATACCAAGGTGAGATTGATGCAATAAAGTTGAATCATTAGTTGCAATAGTTAGAGGTCTATTTTAGTGTCCACCATATAGAAGAAGAGAAGCATATTTCATTTTCCAGACTAAAATTAGAGGGTCATGCATTAACCTAGTGTGAAAGTCATGCATATACACTTAAGTTTGAGGGTGATCCACCAATAACTAAGTGGGAGGACTTCAAATCCCTCATTAATTCCCAGTTCTACCATGTTGGGTATGCAGAGGATGAATGGATCCTTTGGCATTACTTCAGGAAAAGGTAGAAGTAGAGTGTGCAAGGGTACACCACCAAATTCAGGAAGATGGCTATCATGCTAGGTATATCTCCTAAGAACCCCAGATGTACTACTCAATTATTTGGGGGGTCTACATAGTCATTTGTTAAAGCAAGTGATGATCTTCAAGCCCAAGAAATTTGAATATTCTTGTGTCTAGAACTTGTGTGCACACCATTGATGGTGTTTTGAACTTCAAGACATTTCCAATAGTGCAAAAATCGGCTCAATCAGAGATTGTATGTGAAATTTATACCTCCCACAAGTTGACCTACCTTGTTGACCACCATGGTACGAATGGATGCCATGTCAGCCCCCATTACTTAAATATGTGGGGCTATCCATGTGTTCATTTTCAAGAATATTCTAGAAGGTTCAATCCTAACCACTAACTAAGGGTTGAGGAAGTCAAAAACCTAACCCTAGATGGATATCGGGCTATGTTAAATACTAGAACGCTAGGAGGAGAAAAGGGTTCCATTATTTAGTATTGCACTTGTTCCATAGTTGAGAATAGAATCTAGGATTGTTATTTTTGGAGCATAACAAAGGAGGAAAATATTCTATAGCAGCCATACAGGACACGGTGTCAAAGGCAACTCCACAATGAGTGCCTCTTTTTTTGTATTTGCAATTCGATAACTGAAGAAAAGAGAGCATAGCATAGGCCTCACCTTCTAGTTGGGTTTTGTCCCATATTGGGTTTCCTAGGATATATCTTGTTTCCATTTGTGTGTGGATGGTGTGTTCTTTTGCTCATTCATTTCATTTTTGTATTTTGTTGTTTTCATAAATTTGATCAATAAGCCAATAATAATCAATCTAGGATCTAAGGAAATAAATTGCATGATATAAGTTTTTAGAATAGTATAATATCTAATGTGATGAATTGTTCCAATGGAATATCCAAAAAATTTACAGATCACCTAACATGATAATTCTTGTGGATTCCATTATGTTGCAAATACAACAACCTACAATATCCTACAAGATGGATACTATTGGCCTACTTTGCATAAGGATACTGAATAATATGTCTCCCAATATGATGATGCCAAAGTATGGGAAAACCAACAAAGAGGGATGTGATATATTTATATCCCCAAGTCTCATTTGAAGCCTTTGACAAATGGGGGTTGGACTTTGTGGGCCTAATTGACCCCCCTTCAAACCAAAGCATCACTTCCTAGTATGTACTGATTATCTAAGCAAGTGAGCAGAAGTAAAACCCATGAAAAATGTAGATGAGGAGAAAGTGGCACAATTCCTACATGAGAATATTGTTTTTAGGTTTTGGGGGCCAAGAGAAATTGTAATAGATTAGGACCCCCAATTCACCTCCAATTTTATTGAGAATCTTATGTGACTGAACAAAATACACCATAGGAAATTAGCTACATACCACCCTCAAGCCAATGGTCAAGTAGAAGTAACCAATAGAGCGATGAACAACATCTTCACAAAATAGTCCAACTGCACAAGAAATATTGGGCAAATATATTAATTTAAGTTGTATAGGCATACAACACAACCTTGAAAACCACCACAGGGTTCACACCCTGTGAGTTGGTATATGGAAAAATGACAATGTTCCCCATAAAATTTGAGATAGAGACACCTAGAATAGCTTCAACCCTAAATTTGGACCTATCCACAACCCAACAAGAAACATTACAATAGTTAAATGTTTTAGATGAATATAGGCATCAATGCTTATTTCAAACTAAAGTAGTCTAGCAACAAAGGAAAAGACGACATTATAAGTTTATTAAATCCAAGGTTTCAAAGAAGGGGATTGGGCCCTTCTTTATGACTCGAGATTTAAGGACCTCAAAGGAAAACTAAAAACCAGATGGTTGACGCCATACCAAGTAGACACGTGTTATGGAAATGTCTCAATTAACATTAGAACCATATAAGAATAAATAATACCCCTCTTAGTTAATGGCTATAAATTCAAATTCTATTAGAGGCCAATAATAAGGGAGGAGTTCACCAATCTGCTCCAGAATCAACAATTAATGTGATTAATAGAAACAATGCTCCCAACCCATTTTGATTGATGAATTCCATTTATTAGAGAGAGGGAGAGAGAAAGAAAGAAGGAAAATTCCCATGATGAAAACCTCACTGAGGCATTAGGGACAAAACTATGTTTGAAAACCTTTTAGGACACAAGCAAAGCTATGAAAATAAAAATTTCCTCATGATGAAAACCTATACAGGCACCATAAGGTAGACAACTGGTGAAAACTAGTGATGGCACTAATTCCTTGACAAAAATTAAAGAGAAATAGAAAGAAAAAATAAAAAGTAATAATATGTAACCTTTCTTTTTTCCAATTTTGTAGGTGCACAATTCTACACCAACTCAGGAAAGGCATTAGTTCTTTCAAGCTCAAGGATCTCCACATGCAAATCCATTTCTGTGTACATCAAGGATCAACAAATTTAACTATGTACCCAAGCCACCATACTATTGAATTAACAATGAAAATAACAACACTTTACATCTACTAGCATATGTCATTGAATAAAATTTTCAAATTACACTTCCCACTTGAGTACACACCTTTTCGAGAAGATTAAATAACATCAAGTATTGTCCATGCATTGGGTTATGAATCATTCATTTGTAGACTATGTTATTTTCATTAGAATGAAGATTGGAGTATCCAAGCAGGAACTTAAAATACTTATGTTAAAGTATTTGATCCACCTACAACAATCCTCAGTATGGCATCAAAAAACAAAGAGCATTTCAAGTCAAAGCTCCTCTGCATGCCTCCAAGGAAGCTATCAAAAGGCATTTGCATTCAATACAAGCCTAGTACCAACAAGAAAAATGTGCATAGATTCATTATTTTCAAAGCAACTTGATCGAGTATGGTTATAAAAACTATCAAAGAAAAACATGCTTTGCTTCAACATCTCAAACCAAAAGAGAACATTCTACAACATCACAAATCACAATACAAAATACCACAAGAAGTAGAGACATTGAATCTCATACTAACATAGGTTTCAAGCTTACGTACTCATTACCAAGATTCCAAGTGCCTACCTCTCCATACATCTCAAGCTTATAAAAAAAACAAGGAAACATAGCATGTTGGCGACAACAAAATAAGACTTCAAAACTTCTCAAACAGTGACAAATCCCATCTAAATTGAATGAACAAGTTTTATAGGCTTCCTCTCAAACCATCAAGTACATATCAATTGAAAACGAGGTTCAAAATTCAAAAAAAAACATGCAAAACAACAACGAGGGATATAAAGGACAACACATACATAGCCCTATAATAGCATTGAGTTCCCAAAGTGAGATACATTGCAAACAGTATTCAAAGTACAAAAGAGATCTTCTGGAAAACCACTACAAGGTTTCAATTTCAAAAGGTCGAGCTCCAAGCATTACCATTAGCATTATCATCTCATTACATTTAAATATTCAATCATTTCACATTTCCCTTCAATTCCATCATAAATTATTTCATCACATTTTCTTTCCATTTCATATTACATTTTTACATCCACCATTCCACTCCACTCATTCTTCTCATCCATAACATCTTATCCACTCCATAAGGTTCATACCACACTCTCCTACAATCACATAGATTTCTATAGGAACCTATAGGAGATTGCATACACAATATTCTATAGGACACTACAGGAGACTACATGCCTAGATTTCTACAGGAGACTTCACACCCAAAATATACATGAACCTACAGGAGTCTGTCTACCTAGATTTTTAAAACAAAGTATGAGCCATGACCTACATGAAACTATAGGAGACAGTCAATAAGGATTCTATAGGATACTACAAGAGGTTATACACCTGGACATCTACATGAGGCGCCATGCACAATGATCTATAGGATACTTTGTATTCATATTGTGTTCTACATGATACTCTATCTACGTACAACAATCAAAGTGAATATCCAAAAAATGTAGAAATCAATAGCCTTCATGAAAAGAACCTCATCCAATAATTACTAAGGTATGTCAAATCTCCTCGAACTTTAGACTCTAATACTCATTATTAGTTTGCATGTCATAACCCAATGTTTTCATAATCATAACTTGAAATTGACTCAACATAACTTATCAAGGTGGGCCTCAATACTTGATTTTGTGGTTTGACATAAACCCGAGTCAACAAGGATAATGAGTGGGTAGAAATCAGATCAATCAAGGTCCACAACTCATTTGAATTACTACCAAGGTAAACACACCCAAATATACCAACAATGAATAATAACTATAAGCAATTGGGTTGAGAGAAAGAGATGGCATACATTGATGCTTGCTACCAAAATTAAAGCCATGATAAAGAAGCACACTGGAGTTTATACCAAAATTGTAGGAGTAAACTAACCTATTGAAGCTCTAGGTGCACGATAAATAATTTTTTACTGAAGTTTCCCACAATTGTAGGGTTCACCACTTCAAGAGGTTGGTTTCTCATGAAGTCAAATTTATCACTAAATTTGCTTGTCACTATAGGGTTCACAATTGAGCAAGGGTTTCTTAGGAGGTGATAAAATAAACATCTGTCTAGTCAAATTGATTTACCAGACACATAATTCACACAAAATCTATCTAGAATAGGGTTAGGGTTCAACAGAAGAGAACCCACAAAGACTTCAACTCTCTATAACAATCTAGAGGTGGTAGAATTTTTTCAACAATCTAATTGGATAGATTATTTCAATAGATTTCAAGGGTACAATGATAGTACAACAATGGAATTTTCCCTCAACCTCCACCACATCTGGGATCAGGAACACTCCACTTTAGTGAAGGGGTTGGAAATCAAAGTGAATGAACCTATGATAATCAAAGTGTCGAGGTTACCAATAGGGATACCCTGAGACAAGGACACCAGACAACTATCTATGGATGCCAAAAAACCGTTCCTCCTCAACTATGAAGAAGTAGAAGAAAACAAGAATGGGGTAAAGAGGGATAGGATACTTGAACCATGGGATGAGGTATCATACCACCTCCTAAAATACATCACTTGTGAAGGTATATTAAGTATGGTATATGCTTACCATTTCATATTTCTCCACTAGTTGAGAAATGTGTTTCAAGAAAGACCTGAAGTAAATATTAGTGTACCATACTTCTTATTACAATATTTGAGGGAAATGAGTGTCAAAGTCCAAAAGGGAAAGGAAGAAGCATTATCCCACCACAAGTTAATAAAAATGGCTATATGTGATTCCCTGGAAAGACAACTTGCAAAAGTATCATGGGAATACTTCATCATAATGAAAAAGGAAGAATTCATAACCATCCAAGATGCATCCAGGGAAACCATTCATGGAAAGGAGTCTGAGAGGAAGAAGAAAGAAATAAAAGTGAATACTAGTAGGAAGAAGAAATCCCAAAATAGAACCAAGGTGGAGGAAGAAGACACGAAGGTAGTTGCCATGTTGATTAGGATGGAGACTCTTGAAAACAACCCTTTAAAACTCAAGGAAAGAGACACGTAATAGAAAGGAGAGAATAGTCCTCCAGTAGAAGAGCTAGGACCAAGTCACAAATAGCTAAGAAATTGGAAATTACTCCTCTTGCTACCATCCCTATAAATATAGAAGAAGACCCTAGTCCAGTCAAA
>SNQJ01S0008997.1:131156-153974 GCA_010110895.2 Picea sitchensis
TGATTCCACAATGGTTGGGGTCGCAAGGTCTTTAGGCATGTGCTATTCACCCATCTCCTTTTCAACTTTCCATTGAGCTAGTGAGTTGTACTACACCCTTTCCAGTGATTTGCACCACCTCGTAGGGTCCTTGCCAATGCCTTTTCAACTTTTTCGGGTGGTTCCAAAATTTATTATTATAAAACAAGACCAAATCCCCTTGCACAAACTACTTGTTCTGAATGTGCCTATCATGTCAGGCCTTTTGCTGCCACTTTTGAACCATTTGATAGTACCCAACTAGGAATTTGTATTTTTCTAATTGTACCAACATAGGCAACCTATATATCCTGCAGTTGTTGCATGTTTTCCATCTATGTGGTTATGGCCACACATAAACTCGATGTCAAGTAATTGAGTGGCATCACTATCTCCATACCACATGTCAAATTGAATGTTCTAAGATTCATTAGGGTTTTATAGGTAGTTCAACATGACCATATGACAACATATATCCTCCCAGCCCAATCATCATGATTAACTGAGCACGCCTTGGTCATTCCACGTTCCAAGATCTTGTTGAAAACCCCTGCTATTTTGTTGGAATATGGGTGGTATGATGTTGTTTTGTGGGGATGAATTACGAAGTCTTTCACCAACATGGTCATTGTTCCCCCTATGAAATGTTGATCATGGTCACCAATGGGATTATGCAGACATCAAAACCTTGTAACTATATGTTAAAAATGAACCTTAAAACAATATCTATCAAGCAATATTGGGTTGATGTGGCCTTCACCTAGTGTGTCAAATAATTTGTAGCCATAATGATCTATCTTGCCCCTAAATATCATGTTGATTCATTGATAAGACAAATAAAAATTCACTATCGGATATTGAAACTACTCCCTAGTCACAATGGGTTGCAATGACATTTCATCTCTCACAAAGGGTCATCTCACACATTAGTAAACATTAGAACACTTGGCATATTTGTGACATTTGTAAATAAATTCGACCACCAAAGTCCTACACATAGAACTTGTCACCAAATAGCCTTACCTCCATAGTGTCCACGACCTTTGCCATCATGTGCCTCCCATAGTATTGTTGGCCACTCATGATCCATTACACATGCCCATAGGATCCCATTAGTAGCCAACTTATACAATTGTCCATTGATTAAATTACAATTAGCTATGTGTAACACCATTTTTCAACGTTGCTACTAATCATAGCTCTCAAGCACCAAACCTATACTGAGGAATTCAGTGATCTCAGTGAATAAGTCTATAATGACTTCTATGCAAAGAGACCAACATTATGTAGTTCATCAATTATCCATGTGGCTTCCCTGTGCTATACCTGAGAAAGATGGTTGAGCCCAACATTCTTCTTTCTTGTATTCACATAAATTTGAAATCAAACTCTTAAAACAACAATATCCAATGACAAATCCACTCTTTAAAGATAGGTCTGTTGGCCAGATACTTCAATGCCAAGTGGTCCATGAAAAACTTAAAATCATGATCAATTAGGTAATGTCAAAACTTTTGGAGTGCATAGACCATCACCAATCCTTTATGTTCTATGGTGGTGTAATTACACTTATCCCTAGATAATTTCCTGCTTGAAAAATACACGAGATGATCTAGTGTTCCTTCCCTTATTTATGCTGATACATTTCCTAGTTCCATGTTGGAGGCATCTACATGCACATGGAAAATATCACCCCGCTCTAAGAACACAAGGATAAACATTGTAAACATCCTCTACTTCAATTTTGTGAACCCTACTTCACATGCTACAACCCAAAGAAACAGTGTCCCTTTTCATAGCAACTATTCCATCGACACTATCAAATCCATGTAACCTCTTATAAAGCATGTAATACAGGTGTGTCCCAAAGTATATCATGGTGTGGACATTGTACTAGGTGCAAACAAGTTAACAATGATGACAATATTTACAAGACYTTCAAAGAACTTTTCCTTACACATGATATGTCCTAACGAAATGCCAAAACATGGTACAAAAGATGCACTTCTTGATGTTCAAGGACAAGTGCATATGTCGACACCTATCTAGCATGAGACACAACTTCATAGCATGATCCTTAATGAGGTTGTAGGTTGTCCAGTCATCCAAATATACTTTGACAAACTTGTGAATATATTATTTGAAGGTTGCAACTACCACCCTGGAAAACACAGTAGGGGCATTCTTCAATTTGAAGAGCATTGCATTATAAGCATACAACCCCCACTAAGTGGTTAATGTAGTTTTATTATTATTTTGCTCAACTATGTAGATATAATGATAATTTGAGAAACCATCAATGAACACACTTCATTTTTTATTACCTTTTCCAAGATTTTTTCATTAAATAAGGTTGGGAAGGGTCATGTACATAAGCCTCATTGAGTTGGTGGAAATCAACACACACGTAGATTGTGCTTGTCTTTTTTTCCTATGTCACAATTAGACTAATCCAATCAAACTCATTGACTAAGAATATCAACCTCACATCAAACATATTATCTATTTCGTGTTTGACCTGCTCCCTATAGTGTGGGTTCATCCTATATGGTGTTTTATTTATCAATCATGCATCAAGCTTTAATTATATCTTCATTTCACCAAGTTCTCCTACAACACCTTTCACTTTAGTAAAACCCTACGGAAATAGATTTGCATATTCACATAGTAAAGCTAGAATATTCATGATTGTGTGTCCATCCCAATAATTCCCTATCTCTACAAGCTTTGTCTCATCTTTGATCCCAATATTAATCTATTTCATCCATAGTGGCTCATGATAATACATTGAATTCCTAGCATCCTTTGTATCTTGAACTATGTAGTGACCTTTTGTTTCCTCAAACCATAGATGTCAAAGCTCCTTTACAGAGTCAACCTGTATAGGATTAGTTATAACATCAGTAGGATTAGCCTCTATAGGGTTCCCCTCTGTGGCATGCCCCTTTGTGGAACCTATAGTCAAGCACTACAGGTGATCCATAGGTGGGTAACACAAAATGCATTGAAGTACGCCTACATGTAGTGTTTCCATCCCATAGAGTTAGAAAGTAGAATAAAACATTTCCTATAGCTCCATTTGATAACATGTTTGCGACCACTTTTCTACATGTAGATACCAGCTCATTGGCAATAGCTCTAAGGTGTGCACAAATTTATGCACCAATTGCTAGAGTGGAACAACATGCATTGTCTAGTGCTTTTCACAAATATTCACATGTCTACATGGGTCAAATGTTCTTCCAAACCACATAGACACGTTGATGTGACTAGATTTTTCATTTGTTTATGGGGCCCTTGAGTTTAACAAAAAGTAAATCTATAACACCTCTATCGTAACTTCCTAGGAGTGTACCACAATCTCATGTGTCGCCCATCATCGTGTTCAGGTCTTTACCAAAGAAAGATCCAACACTACAATTCTATGCACATGCATAATCTAGCTCTCTACTTGAGCCACAAAGTGTAGTATACCTAGGGGGATAATATGGGGTACTTAGGGACGTACCAAAAGGGAAAAATAATAGATAAATGGCTATGTATGGAGGCCATTTCTAGTAAATAAGGCCCATGTAGAAGTGTGAAAACAATACATGTATGAAGGCTTACTAGAAGGTTCGATCTGCTAGAACTTTCCTTCTCTAGAATGTTCCTAGGAGGTAGATAATACTATATAAATAAGTATAAGCAATGTAATGGGGGGTATTGTGAAGAATATTGTAATTGTAACAAGCTTTTCTTGTGAAGTGTTTTCCTTCCTTGAGGAATAATACATGGTGTTACCCTACCTCAAAGGTTTTAGCTACAATTATTATGTTCATGCTTTTGTTATCTATTGTGTGGATTTGATAAGTTCAAGTTAATTTTTATCTTATATTTTTAGATCTATTGAGTTACACTACAATTGGTATCAGAGCTCTTTATTGGGCCAAAAAAGGGAAGACTTTTTCTTCTTTTTGTAGATTTTTCAAGGAAAAAAAGAGGGTGGTGGAATTCAAATCAATTTATGAAACTTTTTGCACATAATTTGAAGGAACAAGCTCTCTTTCTTATTTCCTCTTGAAAAAAATACCAAGGTTAAAAAGAAATCGTTTGAATTAGAGTATGGGAAGTGGATTTAGTGTTGATTTAAAATTAGTTGTTTTAGGGTTTTTCCGAGGACAACCATGCAGATTGCAAAGCAAATATCTTTTGATAGAGTGCTCAAATTTTAGTCAAACAAGTGCCAGAAGTTGCAAAATGGTTGTGGCATTTGATAATTGTAGTTATAATATCCAATAAGAGAAGTATTCCCCGAGTTATGATCATTTTACATTAGTTGCGTTGAAAAGTGAGTTATTTTTCTAAACCCTAGTTTTTGTTGTGGCTTTTCTTCCAAGCAATATGTTTTTTACAGATGATAGCCCTAGTCTTGAAGCATACATAAAATGGAAAAATTCCAAATATCTAGTATCTTAGAGAATATCTCTATCATATGGACTTAACTATTAAGAGACAATGGAACTTTCAAATGAATCCTTTGATCAAATATGTTTAGGCAGATGGTCTAATGCTAATAAGAATGATAAAGGAGCACCGAGGGTTTATTTCCATGTAGCAACTCTATATTATAGGTTCATGGATGCATTCATAAAGAGAATGCCATTGTTTCTATTAACACTCGTTGCAAGCATAATTTCATCAACATTAACTTGGCTAAAAGATTGCAAGTTCTTGCAAAGCATATTCAAAACACACAGGTTGAGAGTGAGAATGTTCAAATTTGTAATGATTTGAATACTTCCATGGATACATATGTTTTTCATTTTAATTTTCATTATATAGGTATGAATGATGTGGAGGTTATCATTGAATATCCTTGGATGGAATTAATTGGTATAGTTAATATTAATGTGAAAAATAATTTTATGAAGCTTTGGTACAAAAAAAAGAAAATCACACTGCAGGATAAGCCTCTTAGTAAACAAGAAGGGCCCAAAGGGCCACATGAAGAAGTCTCCATAGAGAAAATAATTGCAGTACCTACTGAAACATCAGATGAAAATCCCAAGGTTGAATCAAAGAAGAATCTATAGAAGAACATGAAGAAAATCCCCATGAAGGGCATAAAAAGGATGAAAAAGCCAAGGAGATAAGTGACTCAAAGGAACCCCATCTTCCAGAGTCAAAGCAGGAAAAATCAAGAGCTAAGGTTGATGTATATTGCCACCCACACCACCTATAAAAGCAACAATCATCAAGACAAGGGCATGAGAATAAACAAACATATTATGGACCAACATGACACCAAAAAGGCAACAAATCAAGAGGCACATGGAGGAATAATAACAATGCATGGAGATATCAGAGTAGCACATCAATGATCTATTGGAATCTAGATCAAGGTGTAAAGGAAGCAATTGGACCCCATGTTCACATTTTGGTAGGCTGGATGGATGCTCGTGCTTGGTACCAGTTGGCTACATTGCTTAGTTGGTCGTATTGTATGGTTTCTTCCCATGTTTCAAGGATGAAACATGTGAAAGGGGGTGGAATGTAATATACCTAGGGGGGTAATATGGGGTACCTAGGGAGGTACCCAATGTGAAAAATAATATATAGGTGGTTATGTATTTCTATGTATGGAGGCCATCTCTAGTAAATAAGGCCCATGTATTAGTGTGAAAGGAATAAATGTAAGAAGGCTTACTAGAAGGTTCCACCCACTAGAAAGTTCCTTCTCTAGAATGTTCTTAGGAGATAGATATTACTATATAAAGAAGTAGAAGCAATGTAATGGGAGGTATTGTGAAGAATATTTTACTTGTAACAGGCTTTGCTTGTGGAGTGTTTTCCTTCCTTGAGGAATAATACAACGTGTTACCCTACCTCGAGGGTTTTAGCTACAATTCTCGTGTTCATGCATTTTTTTTATCTTTTATGTGGATTTCATATACTCGGGTTAATGTTTATCTTATATTTTCAGATCTATTGAGTTACATTGAAATTGGTATCAGATCTCATTCTTGAGCCAAAAAGGGGAAGAATTGGAACCTTATAGTAAGCCTTCTTACATTTATTCATTTCACACTAATACATGGGCCTTATTTACTAGAGATGGCCTCCATACATAGCAATACATGACCACCTATCTATTATTATTCTCATTGGGTACCTCCCTAGGTACCCCATATTATCCCCTATGTATTCAAAGTCTTTTGCGTCAATCAAGCCAACAAACTTCAAAGGGTCATTCATCTCTACACCAATCCACTTGCTTACTCGTAGCTAAGCACACCATTAGGTGGACTATTTATAGTCTCCATTTTGCCACTAGTTAATGGAATCTTTGAATTTTGTCATGAATGAGTAGACATTGTGCCAACTTAGCTCACCATCCAGTATAGGGATTATGTAACACTCTTGGTGTCCTACTGTGAGGTTGTACAACCAATATAGGGCACCCTCATTTGAAATTTCCTCCATAGGTTCCACAAAGCACTCACCTAATGTTGGGTCCAATAACTAAATGACTCTATGGCCTTCTTTCTCAAAAAACATCCTCATCTACTTAAATTCAAGATAACATTGTTGTCAAAATCCCAATCAATCTCCATCAATGCATGATAGGGATCCTTGTCATCCAATATCTTTATGACTTCAAAGTTGGCATATGTCTTTGCACCATCAATATCAACCTCCATCTATTACAACCTATTGATTGGAAATATCCTTGATTGGTTTTCCAACCACAATAGTATTGGTGATACACCAAACTCGACCTTTCCATGAATTCCTAGGATTTATTAGGTAAGATATTCATGTTTGGCTCGAGATCAAGCATGACCTCCTATACCTCATATCTTCCAATTAGAGCATTAAGATAGAGTTAATATTTCCTTGGTTGTCTCCTTTGTACCTAATGTAATGGTTGATCAATGGTCATGGTGAATTGTCCTAAAACTTGACCAAGTACATCCTTAAGACTACCCACAACTCGATCATTCTCTAGTATCCATAGGAAGGTCTTCATCCAACCCTGGACCTCTTCCTCAATTGTCAGTGTTGAAAGGCTTTCGCATCTACTTAATGGATGAATTATTGACTGTAGTCTCTCCATGTCCTCTAGGCCAACATCCCATGTGCAAACAATGTCTCTCATACTTTCACTCCATTATGCATAAATCCTTTATGTTGTGTTGGGTCAAACACATGTGCTTTCAACAAAGCTCTACAATTAGGACCTTGATCTATTGATATGACATTTGTGCTTGTCTTTTCTCCTCCTCATGTGACCTTATTGATGCCAGTGTATGTCTGGGTCGATTTAGTGCCACCGAGGATCCATGGCTAAATATTTACAATGTTCACATCATGTTGTCTTTTATCCCATGTCTCCCACTTTTATGTCAACTCTAGGTAATCCTTAATGTTATACCTAGTTTCTTGGTAGTGGGCATAGCAAGGCTAGCATGACTATGAACAATTGCATGCAATGTGCTCCATCTCATTACAATTATAACACCATGGTGGAAGACAATTCACATAATTCCTTAGTGCTTAATTAAATTTGTTCTAATTCTAATTATGATTATGTCCTCGGTTTTTGCCTCCCTTTGAGTTCATAGTGAACAAGTTCTTCTCAAATATCTTAGTGAGCGAAGATAATGTGTGAGAATCCTATATAGAATGAGTGCTTACCCTACAAAATTTGTAATGTACTACCACCATAGTGTAATTTTACTTGTACAATAGTAGGCAATGGTATGGGTCACATCTTAGATTTCTACACATCTCGCAAAGTGCAACATCTACTTTGCTCAACATACTACCAATAAATTTATTAGCCACTATTGTAGCATATCTCTAGGTCATGGGACAATCATTTTCTAGGTGGCCTTCTACCTTACATAATTTGCACCATATTACCTCTCTTACGCTTGGCTTAGCTTTCACTAACTCCTAAATTTACTCAAATAGAGCATTCAACTGGTACTAAAATTGTGCTAACCCTAGAGCCAACATAGGAATTGAAGCTTCAACCAATATTCTTATAGACTTCAATCACATCATGAATTCCAAAGCATCCCACTACGTCAACATCCATTGTTGTAGTAGCAGTGTGCATAGATGCGGTAACAACCCACCAATAAACCATTCATTATGATACATCACCTAAATATTGTAGCTCAATCAACTCATCAAATCTCGGAAATGTTTATACTCCCAAATGGTCTCACCCATCTTCTACTTAATATCCTGTAATTATGCAATGCTTTTTTATTCTAACTTTAGCTTTTAGAACTCCTTCACAAAGTCTTCCCTTAGCTGAACAAAAGTCACATCATGCAATGTGAGAGAATTATGCTTACACTTCATAAACCATTGTAATGATCTCCTTCACAACATCATTTAAAATTCCACCAGATGTATCACAATTGGGGTTCTTTACACATTCTAAATAACATAGTAGAAGAACTAGTGTTACTCTATGTCCTCACCACCTTGACTGTGGAACATAGGTATCCACATAGATGAATCATTTGACTAAGTTGTTGCCATTTTCTTATGACTCTGTACCAACCTAAATCCCCAGGGTTGCGGATTTTGTATCATTGACATTGCTCATGTGGAAACACTTACATAACTAGATAACAACAAAGATAATTGTTGAATCCCTTGAGAGGTCATCCTTGCATTGTTCATATTCATTATAGTAAGATTATGTGAACTAATAATCAACCACAATCTTGTTCTTTGCGTAGTAATGGTCATGATGTATGGACAAAATTCAAAAGGAATAAGGGGTAGGACATAGGATGGACCGACTTCATTGTCATTTCAATTTGCTTCCTCGATGGTTTGACAATCCATAAGGTTAGAAAGCTTGAATAACATCTTGATGCCTACATTTCAAGTATCAACATTCCTTGTATCTTCATGTGGTCACCACCTCACATCTTTAGAATCTATTTCCACCTTCGTAAACTCCTAATTTCTTTGCAACACCACACTTTCTTGAACTTTACTTTTGGGGTCAACCAAAGCTACTTTATGCACTTTTCTTATATAAGTTTGCATTGTCTTGTAGTCTAGATGTAGTTCAGGACCATCTCCTCTTGTCAATAACTCTTGCTTGGTGCAAATATTTTCCATTTCTTCCCACCACTAGTGCTATGTGTCTATACACACCTATGTTGTTGTTTTTTCCATTCTCTTTAAAAGTCCACTACCTTTACCATCACTAGTCCTTCCACTAGCATATGACATTGACTCTACCATTAGGTCCTCCTATCATTCCAACCCTTATGCAGGGCTTGCACTTCTATCTCGGTGGGGCTTGGAAACATACCCTTTTCCACCATCATCATTTTTATCGACGTTCCACCATCATCATTTTTATCCACACTAGTATTTCTTTAATCAATCTCCCACACGACCCTTTCTTAGAGAATTAAATCACATCAAGAACAAAGACTAATGGAATTCTACTATGAACTCCAAAGCATAACCTTCCATTGTATATTGGTACCAAAAATCAACTGCCCTAGTCAACTTATGGTCATACCATTGGATCTTTAATAGGTTCTTGGTGATCCACTCAACTCTGCATGGTGGGTGCCAACATTGATGTTTCTCTGTGAACCTTTCTAGCCATTTCTGCAAGTTTACCAAAAATTTCGCCCAAAAAATCTCATGTAGACACTCAAACAGGTATCTATCTTTGAATCTTTCCATGTCTTCTCTGATATAGGTGCTTTCTTGGCAAGCAAAGTCATGAATCCTTCCTTTTAATCAATCATGAATCTCAACCTTCTTCGTACTCCACCACATCTTTGTTAATTTGCAAAGTGTTAAAGATTTAGTAGGGGTTGCATTCCTTTACTTATCCTTTGATAGAATTTAGTTAAACGAACATAACTAAAAACATTAAAATCGATAACAATCACATGCATATCATCTAGATATAACATGAACACAAACACATAGGCAAAAAAAGTCGTCATTGCATTAGCCAAATGAGTAATGCAACATAACCTTGACACAAAACTTATGGCAAAGTGTGTGCCTCTCAATTCTCAAAAACAACAATGGTAAGCATTTCTAACCTCTCAGAATATTCTTTTACATCATTACAATTCTCATATATATAGGTGACTCGAGCAATTACAAAAGATTTCAAAATATACTAGGGAATCTGCCAACTGTAATCCACTCACACAAAAGATTACAAAAGAGATTACAACTTTAGAGACATGCACAATGGATTGAGGGAATTGGGAATAAAGGATGTAGAAGATGACTCGTCAGCCTCCATGTACTCATGATTTCACATAGGCATGTACTTAGGCTTCTACAAAACTACATACTTAGGATTTTGTAGAACCGCATACTTGGGCGTCTATGGTCTCTTGAATCATGTGGTTCATTTTTTTTCTAATGCACCAACATTTAGTCAAAACTAAGCCATAACACATCATATCATCATTTGACGGGTCATGGATGAACATGACAACATAGGTGTGAAGCGCACATGGCACCTCTCGATGGGTAGGCGTATGTAAGTACCCAAGTGTGAATCTCATATGCTACAATCATCATAATGAACTTAATTGTAAATATCATTAAAAATGCCCCATTTAATTGTAATGTAATTACTATCAACATTTCATTTCATGCATTTTGGAATGATCACATTCCAAATAACAATTAGTCTAGTTGTACTAGCTACTATATCCCATAGACTATCACTTATTGGGAGACCACAAACACAAATATTTACCCCTAAACAAATGATTATGTGAGAAGCACATACTTTAACAACTCATTTTTTAATTTCCTTAGTTGTTCTAGCTTTATTAACTCCAATCATGTAGTTTTAAGTTGTTATCATCTGCTTTTAATGGGAGCATAAGTGAGAGATTCAAAGTTCATTAATTTTTTAATTTGTTTTGAGAAGCATATTCATTATATACATATACATAGAAGTAATTATAGTGAAACTATTCAATATATACATTCAAATAATTATCATGAAATTATTCAATGTCTACATTTAAATGAATTATTAAATTTGTTTTAAATTATTTAACTCTCTCTCTCTCTCTCTCTCTCTCTCTCTCTCTCTCTCTATATATATATATATATATAATTTTTCCATGAAAAAACTTGTAATTTCTACTCAAAAGAAAGAATGAAAATCACATTCTTTTTGTGTTGTTGGTACGCATACAAAAAGAGATGAAAGTTAAAGTCTTTCATATTTTACACTAATCATATTTTGATAAAAACATAATCCATAGCTTAAAACCTGAATGGATTCTCATTCTAGTAATCA
Organism: Picea sitchensis; assembly: GCA_010110895.2. Classification (NCBI taxonomy): domain Eukaryota; kingdom Viridiplantae; phylum Streptophyta; class Pinopsida; order Pinales; family Pinaceae; genus Picea; species Picea sitchensis. The sequence goes on from SNQJ01S0008997.1 coordinate 142,492, forward strand.
AAATTATACTTTCAAATAACTTCTTTACCTAATACAAGACATATAACTATCTGTTTTTTACATATTATGAAAATAAAAGGTCCCAAAGTAACATAGTTTTGAAAAATATCACTAAAAATCAAAAGATATTGACTCAGTCAAGTGATGATTGATTGTTTCTTCCATCAAAAGTGATCCAACTTTTGTTTGTTATGCTTCCTTTGATAATGCATTTGCAAGCATATCATGTTCATACAAAATATGAGTGAAAGTGATTTGCTTGAACATGGAAGAAGCATCCTTTAATTGTCTTCCCAAGTCCTCCAAAAGAACACGGTGAATATGAATTTCATCATTCATCCATTTTATAACCAAAGAAGACTCCCCAAACATTTGAAGTTTCATAATACCTTTCTCCCTTGCAATTTTTAATGAGATCCAAAGAGCTTTCAATTTTGCATAATTGTTTGTTCCAATACCTAGGTCAACCTTGAATATGATAAGGTGCACATATAAGATATATAGAACTCCACCAATGTTGTTGATATCAGTTGGACCTTGTCTTTATTTGTCAAAGAAACCCCAGAAGAAGATTTGTAAATGATTAAATCTCCTACCAAACTAGGTTTTTTTACTTTTAGAGGCATTTTTCATTCCATATAAAGACCACAAACCTGAATGTAAATATGGAAAGAAGGGATTTGTTTTCCTTGAGAACCATGTGAATGTCTAGACAACCATATACCCCATAATACTAAACATGGAATTTCTTTGTATTCTCTTAATTTCTTCTTTTGAAACCCAACTCAAAGACATTCCTCCACAGAGATTCCCCCCCATTACATTTTCTATGACACTTAATTTTTCAATATCCTTCCATAAATGTTGAGCAAATAAGCATTGAATGAATAAACGAGAGATAGATATTAATTCCTTTGTACATAACAAATGGATACTTGGACCTTATCTTTCTCTTTTTTAATCCATTCCCAAACTAATAGTTTATTCCTTAATGCTAACCAGAGGAAGATTCTTGTTTCCTTTGGCGATTTTATTTTTCAATCTTTTCCCATTGCCACACATCATCTTGACCAGTAAGATCCATGAAAACATCATATCCCAACTTTATTGAATAAATTCCTATAGCTTTATTCTTTGACCACTTAAGAATGTCCTCTTCATCTCTAATCATAACATGGATTCTTTTTAATTCATTCAAATACACTTGCCAATTTTCAAACCATGCCTCATCAAGATCAATAGACTGAACCAATTTCCATCCCTATTGCCATACATTTGTTGTCAATGGGTCTACAATCTGGTGAAGATTATAAACCCTTTTACCATGAAGATGTTCTATGAAATTTTGATTCAAGATTTTTTTTTGTATGTATTTTTAAGCACCCCATAATGGGATCTGATCATATCCTTACATTTTCCCCATTGCCAACCTTCCAAATTAAAACTTTTCCATTCGCACAAAGAGCTAACACCATATATTTCCAATGATTTGAGACATTCTTAATTATTTTTTAGGGGACCTTATCCGATCCAATAATGTTGCAAGAACAATGTATTTGTGAATGGTTATTTCTTTCCAAAAGGCTATCTTTTGAGATGTAGTTCCAAAGGCTCTTTTCTATTAGAGACCTCCCAAAAAAATGTATTTGTTTCAATCCCAATCCCCCCTTGTTTTTTGGTAAGGTTATAGCCTACCCTCTGACCTAGGGAATGCATATACCTTCTCCTTTGCCACCTTGTAATAATTTTAAACAAATCTTTCTAATCGTATCTAAAACACATTTTGGGATCCAAGCTAGGGAGTGCCAATACACTGGGATGGATTCCAATACAACCTTAAATAGTTAATCTACCTCCTCTTGAGAGCCACCTATTGCACCAGAAGTGAATCATTTTCTCTATCTTGCCCAACAACCATCCCCATTCCCCTTTCTATAACCATTAGGTTTTATAATAAAACCTAGGTACTTGAAACCCTCTTGAATATTAAAATGTCTAAAAGGAATACAAACTTTATAATGGTTTACTAACTCCTTACTTAAACCATTGAAGGTGTTAATAGTTGATTTTTGAATATTTACCTCCATACCTATAACCTTATCGTATATACTTAGGAGTTATTTTATTTTCATCATTTCCCTTTCTAAACCATTTAAGAGTAGCAAAATATCATCTACAAAAAGTAAATGAGTTAGGAGCACATAACCACCTATCTTGATTCACTTTAAATATCCAATTAGTTTTGCCTCCATAATTGCTCAACTGAGTCCTTATGCAACCAACAAGATAAAAATGTGTGAAAGAGGAAAACCATGTCCAAGTCCCCTTGCAAGCTTGAAAAAAATGACACTACTCCATTGATAAGAATAGAATAAGAGGTAGATGTGACACATCCCATAATCCATTTAACCATAGGGTGGTTGAAGCCCATGTGAATCAAAATCATTCTTTAGTATAACTATCTAGTCCTATCATAAGATTTAGAGACATATAGTTTGATGACCATGGTAGTCAACTTTCTTGATATAATGGTATGGAGACCCTCTTGTGTAGTCCAAATGGCTCCATGAATTTGTCTACTAGCTAGGAAGCCAAATTGTATTGGGGATATCACTTCCAAGAAAACCTCTTTCAATCTAATTTCATTTACCTTGGCATTATTTGTAAATACAATTACAAAGAGATATTCCACCCATTTAGACCCAAGTTCTTATCTTTCTGAAAAGAATGTAGAACTAAAATAAGTTCTTCTTTGGAGACCTCTTCATACATCTTTTGATTTACCTCCTTTGTCACAAAGCCAGGGAAAAATGAAGCTAGCTTTACTATCTCAACCATATTTACCCTTTGTTAGTTCTTCATAAACCCCATGAAAATGATTTACCCCCATAACAACTAGGTCTTTGAACCCACTTACTTTGTTACCATCCATATCATGCAAATCCCAAATGGTATTTATATTTTTTCTATGATTTGCAAATTGGTGAAAAAAATTGGTATTTTCATCTCCCCTCTCTAGCTAAATCATTCTACTTTTTATTCTCCATTTTGCTTCCCTAATCTCCAATAGTCTTCTTCTTTTTAATTCCAAATCGTGTATCCTTTGTTCTTCTTCATTATTGAAAGCACCTAAATCATTGATCTCATAAATTTCCTTAATTTCAAACTCAACTTCTTTTAACATCCTATCCCTATTTTTATGAACTTGAGCTACCCATGAGATTAATTTCCCTTTCACAACCTTAAGAGACTTTTCCAATTGAAAGCTAGCCGAGTGTTTTGAATTAAGTTCATAATCCCTACATTCACTCTTCACCATATTTCTAAAAGCCTCATACTTAAGCCAATATAGATTGAATTTAAAGGGGCTTGATGGTTTTTCTACTTGTGTGGCTCATTGCAAGAATATTGGACTATGGCCACATAAGCCCCCCATATCTGTCCATTATCTCCTTATGTCAAGCATAGGTAAAACATGTTATGAGACCCAAAAACGATCCAATATTTTTTCAATTGCTACCCTCCCTACCTTTTATTTCTCCATGTTGGTTTAATAATGACTAGTTCTACATCTACCAGACCTACCACCTCTATCTTGCACTTGAAAAAAAATGTGGGTCTATTAGCCCTTGTAGATTCCCCCCATTCTTCATTTTGTTAATAGTTAAATTCATATCACTAGCTATTATTAACCTTTCCTACTTAACCAAAACCAAGGGAATTTTTTTCCCAAAAACCTCATTTATCAACATAAGGTCCATACACATTTATCACTATGAATGTATGTCCCATACCTTTGTACAATAATTTTGTGCATAGACCTGAAACAATAACAAAAACATTTATTAATTCAAAACAAGATCTCCAACTTGTGATTAGTTCCTTGGAATTCCCAATACCATCAACTACACTGAAATCCCATCCCTCAAAGATACTTTTCAAATTGCTAATTAATATTTCTCCTAAACCCATGGTTTATTATAAAAGCATAACATCTGGTTTTTCTAACTCTAGTATTATGGACAACGCTTGTCTCTTGGTAGAATTACCTAGTCCACATATATTAACGGAGAGGATATTCATCATTTGACATTTTGGGGGGGTTGTCCCACTCTAAGGACCCCAACAATTGTGTTCTATTTGCCTCGTTGAATTTCCCTGATAGCTTTTTCTTGAGTGTGCTATAAAAATGACTTTCTTCCAACCAATCCAGGGGTTGGCTCCTTAATTGGGTCAAGTCCTAGCCCCATCGACATATTAATCCTCCTAGTAGGTTCCCCCTTTTTTGGATTGAAGGAGGTATCTACCTCCTTTGTTAGGGACATTTTCAATTGATGTAAATCTTAAACCTATTGGATTGTTTTCAGAGTTTATAGATCAAATGCATCTACCATCAAAGGAAACATTGTTTACTCTCTTGACATTGAGGTTAGGGGTTTGTCCATCGACTAATGATATAGGTTGTTTCCCTTATTTACAACCTTTTTATTTTTTATTTTTCAAGGGATTTCATCAAGAGATGGTCGTTTCTCTTTTGACGTTATATTATCATCTACTTGACATATGTTAGGGGATTCACTTAAAGGGGAATTTGACATACCTTTCCCTTTAGCCTCATGGTCATTTTATAGATGAATTGAATCCATGGAAATTTGATCCTCAACTTTACGAATATTGAGGGTGGCGCCATTATCCACTAAACCACCCACTTCATCAGTTGTGACCTTCTTGGCCTTTATCGAAATATCTTCCTTGATGGCAACTTCTCCATTCAACTTTGATCCTATAACTTCCACTAATATTGACTAGACAACAATAAATTCCCCTTGAGATTATTTACCTACATGGCCATATTTTATTTTCCATGCCTTTCTAGTAAAACAAGAGGATCAATCTCTCACGGTATGTCCATAGTAGTGACATTTGACACACTTAAAAGGAATATTGAAATAATCCAGCTCTTGAGTATAAGATGTGTTTCCAAAAATAATCTCCAAACTTTCTAGTAAGTCCTCACTTATATCAAGTTCAACCAAAACTCTAGCCACCAATTGGAAAATATTAGATTTGTAAGATGTATTGACCATAATCGCCCTACCAAGCAATTCCCTATATTCCCTATAATATTTCCAGTCCATAATTCCATCGCAAATATTGGTAATTTTACCCAAACTGGGATTTTTGTGAAGCCTTCAGTCCAAGGGTCAAAGAATGGATGCTATGGTCTTAGGGAAAGAAGTGCACTACCCCAAAACCAGGAGCCCTAGAGAATGGAGGTAGCATCTTGTTTGGAATGAAATTTGAAGCCAATCCAACCCTTCTTTAGAAACATAAATGAGGGTCCATAACCAATCTTCAAAGCCCATACCTTCTGCATCCAAGAGTTTAGGGAGTCTTATGCTATGTCATGGCTACTAAATTTACCAATAAGCACTTTACTTGTAAGATCCAACACTTGCTCAATAGAGATGTCCTCTCCAACTACCATTCTGACCCTTGAACCTTTCTATTTCACCACCTTTTTGCTCCACTTGCTTCTTTTCTCATCAAGTTTCTCCCCCAAAATAATGGGTGTCTAAGATACACCATTCACGCATCAACATCTAAGATTCACCATTCATGCATCAAAATCTAAGATACACCATTCATGCATCAACATCATTGCATTCACCATTGGAGGCAATTTCAAGAAGTATTTGGTTCAAGGTTTCCTAGTTTGCTAGATCCCAAAGATTGAGTGCAAGAAGGATAGATTTGGCATGAATGTAAGGAGGGTTGCAACACAAATGTGCCATTGATACTTCCTTCAATTCTAAACTCTATGAAACCCTCACCATTTGAATGTTCCTTTGATAAAATGCACCTTCCACCTTCACCTATTAGACAAATCCTAAATACTCATTTAACACCAAGATCAAGCGAATTATGGATTAATGTTTGTTTTTCTTCCCTATGGAAACAATCTCCTTTGAGGTCTAACAAACCCAGTGAGGCGTTTTCTTGAGATGGGATTGTATACTTGAATATTTCCACTCCCTCATTTAGATCATTTGAGTAGTCAGCTATGTCCTCTTCCATTGTCTAGTGTTATCTTAGTTTGGACCCACCTCTCTATTGAGGGGCAGGTTATTAACAAAAATGGTTTAAGCAATTGAAATCAAAGTAGGAAGACCACTCTATAAGTGGATCACGGGGTTAGAGCTGACCTTGTAATTCTAACAAAGGGGAAAAGGAATTGTTTCCTTCAGGGGATCGATCTAGCCCAATCTATGTGGGAGACTCTAAGGAAAACCTTTAGTCCTTCTCTCTTTTTCTCTGGTCGGCCGATCATACGAATCTTTCTCAATGGAGAGGATGGATAAAGCCTCATATTCAAGTTAGAAAGTAGTTGAATTAAAACCACCGCAATTAAGCTAGGTCTAGGCCCCCATTATTTATTTTCTTCTCGCGAAATTCCAGCATCTGAGAAAAAAGCGACTTCTTTGCTTGCGGTCGTTGTTATTATCATGCACTAGATCTTCCTGCAATATTTAACATCATGTAGTTTCTCTCTATCTACAAGGAATTACAATATGTGTATCTCCATTAAGACAATACTTGAGGACAAATTAGAAGATTTGAATCACCATCGTTGATGCAACAAATAATCACGAACTTCCGTAGAATAAAAATCTCTAACTATATCTTCAATTGAACTCATGCCAGCTAGAGGAACCAATTAACCCCCCTTAGATTGAAACCTCTAATTTATTTCTTCTCTTATTCCCATCGAAAAAGCCGACTTCTATCTTTGCTTGCCAGGTCATTGTATAAAGCACTAGATCTTCTACATATAGTACACAACATCATGTAGTTTCTCTCTATCTACAAGGAATTACAATATGTGTATCTCCATTAAGACAATACTTGAGGACAAATTAGAAGATTTGAATCACCATCGTTGATGCAACAAATAATCACGAACTTCCGTAGAATAAAAATCTCTAACTATATCTTCAATTGAACTCATGCCAGCTAGAGGAACCAATTAACCCCCCTTAGATTGAAACCTCTAAGTACCTCTTTAGTTGAAACCAACCAGAGCAACCAAATGTTTATGCTACGAGCCTACCCACCACTTTGAGATGGAATTCCCCCTCTGACATGACAAGATATTTTGCTAGAGGGTAACTTCTAGCTACTTGTTCCTCATCATCAAGGCCCAGAGAGCATTGAGCCTTGGCTTTAGTCTCTTATCGATGCTATAACATAGAGCCACTGCCTAATTCAAAATAACATTGTGAGGAAGTGTCCATTCCTTAGTAAGAAACTTGAGATTCTACCACATTGTATCCTCAAATGACCCTAGTATTTTACTTTGTTTCCATGAAAAAATCAGTATATTTAATATTTCAAGATGAAATCAAAATATACAAATCATACTACTGATCAAAACTATATAAGACTGAGTAACTTTGTTGTTTCAAAAAAGAAGGGTTAATAAATGTTCCTTTAGATTGCTTACTAAAGTCCAATACAAACAAATAGGGAAAATCTAGCATTTTTAGCCATTCAAAGAGTATATTAGCAACTAACTTTATAACCAATAAAGGAAACAAATAAATTGTTTAAGAACTCTAGGAATTTCACTCCCGAAACTGAAACACTTCCTAGAATTTACACAACTATAAGAAAATGAATGTGCTCTCTTCAAGTAGGGGTCAATTTTCATTGGGTTTATTATTTTATCTATAGATATGTATTATAGTATCTTGCTTGGGGCTATGCCCACATTGAAATTCACTTCGTTTTTTTACTTAAGGCCAACAAGGAAATGTTTTTTTGTTATATACTTTGTTTTTATACCTAAGGCCAAGAATGAAATAATTTTTTGCTTAAGGTCAGGAATGAAATAATTTTTTGTTATGTATATATATTATGCCACTTTCCAACTCCACATTGAGCACATAATTACACATCTCCTTCATACTAGGTTGTAGAAAGCACCTCTTGACACAATAATAACATAATATAGTAAGAAATCAATGTCTATATTATTTGTAACCATAATGATTTTGAATAAAAAGAAAAATGAATTTATTGCATATAAGATTTTATTTTTAACAATAACATATATAATTTTGTAGTAAAAAAGAGCCACAATCGAACCGTCCAACATGGAATACAAAATTGGTCATAGCACATTAATAAAAAGCTACATGGCCAGGTCCAAAAATTTATATCTGAGCCTATTATCCTATAGTATGTGTGCTCCTAGCATGTATACTTCCTTACATATCGCGATAATAAAAGAACTTCCGTACAATGCATAATTGAAAAGTAATAAAACAAGAATAATATTTCTTCCCCACAGAGCTCTCAATAGCGTTTCCAACTTGGACATCCATATCTTCACCTCTTCCTTGGTTATCTTCTTCAAATTCACATGGTGGCATCATACCATCCAAAGGAACCTTCTCAACCCAAGGACTCTCGCTCCTCATGGCATTTACTCTTCCCGAGAAAGGTCAAGAGAATGAGTCCTCTATACTAGTTGTAGACAATGGAAGGAGAGAGAGCAAAGATTCATGTGGAAAAACTAGAGGAGTCATGAGTCAATAAACCATAGATTTTAGTGAGCCTAATTGGGATTCCAACTCTAGATATTTTCCACAAGTAATAATCATGAATGCATTGAATTCATGCTTAGCTTCCTTTATATCTAGTGGATGTGACATAATCTCCATGACAGAGTTGTCATGAATTTGGTTCTCAGCCCTATGTTTGTATTCCCCATCTTCATGCAATTGAGTTCACCTGAAATTGGAATTGGTGACGTTATGTTGAGCCTCACTACCTCTTTTTCACACCTCTACAATCCTCTCTAAATTTCATTTAAACCACACAACACAAAAAACCTATTTTTGCATTGGCATTGCCCCATTGTATATATGAGCTTTAGTGATAATATTCTAGCAAATGTGAACCAACAAGTAGAACATGGCATTGATGGAGGAAACAAAGTCATCCAATAATTAAAAATCCACAAGAAGAAACTCTAGGGCACCCAAACAAAATTCCAAATCGCACTAACTTAATGGAACCAAAGAAAAGGGCCACATACACAACAAAATAAAAAAGGCCCTTGATGCAAAGAAAACAACCCAATAGTATTAAGAAGAGCCTCTAATTCCTATCCAATTCAAGGCTATATATGGCTCTCCCAACACCAATCCTCTAGGATCCAAACATAGTTATAGAAGATAACCATTAGCCCTTCTAGAACCAATGTTGAATCTAACTCACACCTGAATTTCCACCCATGCATAAAATGTTTCATAAGCCTGCATGTTACCAATTTGAAGGTGAGTAATGAGAGTAGCAGGTAGAGTAATTTCCCTTCTCGTCGAGGTATTAAGGTGTACCACTTATTAACCATTGGGATCCCCATACAATGTGTCTATTAAGACGAAAGTACAGGGCTTCTAAATGGAGTTCCCCATTTAATCTCAAATACCATTCATTCAATTTGGAGCCAATGTTGACTTGTAGATCAACTTCAACATTTAATTTCCTCAACACATGGTAGAAGAAACATAGGAAACTATTGCAACGAACCAATAATCCTTTGGGTGAGGTGATGAAAGCAATTTTATTTTAGAGGTGATTAAAAAACCAAAAATCAAATTATAGCAGAGGAGTCTTTGAAAATTGTTACATGTGCCACATCTCTTTGTTTTAGCAAATTAATTGCTTAATAAGTTACTAATGCATCTACTTCGTGGTTGGTAACTCTCCCCAAGCCTACTCTAATTCTTTCTATCATTTAAAGCCATAAATAACTATTACACCTATCACCCTTTTATAAAATTTATTTTACATATAACATATAAAATTTAATTCTATTTAATTCATTGAATGGCTTTTAAATTTGTTAAGATCTTAAATGTACATAGAGTTTTACAAGGAAACATTATAGTCAAGAAGCAAGTTATGCATTAATGATCAAGACACTATGTAACCTTTTATTGTGTATTTTCTTTTGGAGTAATTGCTTTTGAAAATTTGTAATGTAATATTTTTTTTTAACAGAAATTGGCGAAAATTGTATTATTTGTGTGGAAGAATCCACTAGTTTTACAGAAAAGGGGTATGTACAGACCGTTGAGTTTTCCCTCTTAAAGAGAGGCTTTTACAAAGGTGGGGATTGAAATTGGAACAACGTTTAGAGCATCTCCCTTGTTTTTCAAAAATTCTGAAAGTCGAATGCCCCAGATAGCTCTGGAAAAAGATGTCATTGATATATATTGTTCGACAAAACATAAAGATTCTGGATTTTAGTTACCCTTTTCTGTTTTGATATGTTGCATGTCCTCCATGTTTTCTGGGTGTGTCTCATTCAGATCAGGGATTTGGTTGACCAAGTTCGATTGTGCATGCCTTGAGTTCCCCTGTTGCTACCCTGGATTGCTTGGGGGGGCATGTGTGCCTTCTAGTTGTTTTAGTCTTCGTTGCAACATCTCCATCTTCATGCGGTTGTCTTCAATCTGGTTGCGTTGGGTGTCACTTTCGTCCTGTAGTTTTCTAATCAGGAATCTGTGCTGGGATAGTGTTTCCAGCTCAAAGGCTCGGTTGGCATTCATTGCGCCCAGTTGTACTATGATTCTGCTACACCCGCCACATTCCTCTTCCCAAGCTTCCTTTGCCCAACTTCCTGAGTCCTCCGGAGCTTCATTTCCATGCTGCATTGTTTCATGCACTGGAGAGTAGTCGGTCCTGACAATTCCTTGGTTTTTCGGCAGGGGTATAAGGGAAATCCACAAATGGGAAAGGGTGGCGCTAGTCTGTAGAAGGGAAATCCCAAGGGGCAAGGGAGGTCGTCGAAGCGGGGGGTGAACAGAGAGGCCTAAGGGCGACGTTGCACCTAGGAGGATGAAATGGGGACTCTGTGAGTCCTTGGGGAGGCCAAAGTCTAGACTAAGTTTGGAAAGGGGGGGGTCCAGAGTCCTGGGCGCCGAGAGAAAAGATTCAAAATGAGAATTCTGAGAAAGAGAGAGGCTCCAAGAAGTGTAGAGCGAGGTCCAGGGATATCGTTGGGGTGGCGAGGAGAGGATAGAAAGAACCTGGACCGGGGGTAGAGAAGGAGAGAAGGGGAAACCCCATAAAATCCAAATTGTGGGCAAGGACGACATCATGAATTTCCATGGGTCGATTAATGGATAGGGCATACTTACCTGCGCGCTCGAGGGAGACTTCCTGCGGCCTGTTCCATCAGATGCCATGAACTCGATACTGGAGGTGCGACTGACGTTAAGGTAATGAATTTGTTGTGCGGGCTTGGTTTCTTGTACCTCTTCCACCATCCTTTGAAGCTTGGTGATAGGATCTCCCACGCAATCTGGAATGTTGTCTGACTTACCACCTTGCGAAATGATGGTGTTGGATATATTGTTAACCATTGTTTTGCCTCGGACAAGGTGTCTCGTCGATGCTTCATGCCACCT
>SNQJ01S0008997.1:204176-221615 GCA_010110895.2 Picea sitchensis
TAGGGACTTACATCATCAACCACCAAGGAACACATCCAAGGATCAATCCAAGCACCGAGCAAGGATTCCCTAGAACACATCCAGGGGCCCTAGAACACATCTAGGGACTTACTGCTTGGTCGTTGACCAAGAACCCTAGTAATACACTGGGGGCCCACACTAGGGTCTTTCGCCATGGCTCAAACTACTTGGTCCCAAACCAAGAACCCCAAGAGTGTACTGGGGGCCCTAAATCTCAGTAAGGGTCTTATGCCATCCTCCTGGAGAATGGCTCTCGCAGCTGCACTAATTTCAACACTCCCTCTCAGCAAGAGAGACATTCTCAACAACACCAAGCTTGTCTCAAAAGTACACAAACTTTGTCAAGGACAGAGGCTTGGTCAAAATATTTGTGGTTTGTTCTATCGTCGGAACATACTCAATACTGAGAATGTTCTTTTGCACCATGTCCCGAATATAGTGGTATCTCATCTCAATGTGTTTCGATCTGTCATGAAACACCGGATTCTCAGAGAGCTTTATTCAACTCTGGTTATCACAGTGGATAACTGTGGGTTCCAACTTAGCACGGAACAAATATGAAAATAGCGTTTTGAGCCACTTGCAGCAATGTATTCTGCTTCTACAGTGCTCTGGCTATGGAGCCCTGTTTCCTGCTGGACCATGAGATCATAGCTGAACTCAAACTGAAACAATATCCAGAGGTACTCTTCTGGTCCACTGTACTGCCCATCCAATATGAATCTGTATATCCATGAAGCATTACACCTCCACTGGAAGTGTATTTAAGTCCATAGGCTATAGTCCCCTGAACGTATCTGAGAATATGTTCAACAACAACCATATGAATATGCTTTGGTTCACACATGAACTGGCCGAGGGCATTCACTGCATAACAAATGTCCGGTCTGGTATATACAAGATACATCAAGGACCCAATGATATGACGATATATGGTGGGGTCTTCCGGATCTGAACCTGTAGCTTGATCTTGTAACTTCTTTAGGTTAGTAATCATACGTGTGGACATGGACTTACAGTCCAACATGCCAAATCTGAGGAGCACATCAACTGCATACTTGCTTTGTGAGAGAAATATCTCACCTGGTTTCTGCCACACCTCTAAGCCAAGAAAGTAGTGCATGAGACCCAAGTCTTTCATTTCAAATTCTGTCAATAACTCTCTCTAAGTCTGAGCTATAAGAGGTTCCTCTCTGGTAAGGAACAAATCATCCACATATAAAACCAAGATAACAGGATGATTCTGCACAAACTTTATATAAAGAGTAGGATCTGCTATGCTCTTGGAGAATACAAGACTCTGTAGAAAATTGTCAATTCTTCCATACCAAGCTCTCGAAGCTTGTTTCAATCCATACAAGGCTTTCTTGAGTTTGCAGACATGGGATTCTTTCCCATGGATCACAAAACCCTCAGGCTGCTCGATATAGACCTCTTGCTCAACTTCACCGTTAAGAAAAGTAGTCTTAACATCCATCTGGTGAAGTTTCCAATTAAAAATTGATGCAAGAGAGATAATGATTTTGATGGAAGTATACCTGGCAACAGGAGCAAAGATCTCGTCATAGTCAATTCCTTCTTTCTGAGAGAAGCCATGAGCCATAAATCTAGCCTTGAATTTTTCAACACCGCCATCTGCTGCATGCTTTATTTTGTAAAGCCATTTAGAGGTTACCACTGATTTGCCAAGAGGTCTTGGGACCACTTCCCATACATCATTCTTTAATATTGAATCGTACTCTTCTATCATGGCATCCTTCCACACTTTATGTTTGGAGGCTTCTTCAAAGGTGGAAGGTTCTGAGTCAATCACAAGATTCAATTGAGCTATCAGGCCAGAGTACTTATCTGGTTTCTTGCTTTCTATGAAGGTGCCTTCAGTTGCTGCAAGCTTTTCTGCTTCCTTTAGAATTTCCTGGCACCAAGATGGCTTCCTTTTAACAGGAGGTTTCTCTAAAGGAAACTTGATAGAATTCCTTAAGGGATCCACTGGAGGCTCTATGGTTTCCTTCCTTTGGTCATCTGGAAGTGGTGTATCTGAAGGTTCCGGAGATGGAGCTTCCTACTCCTCTGTATCACATGGAAGTTCTCTGGAACGACGAAAGGCTGCTTCTTCATGAAAATTCATGTCTCTGCCGACCTCAATGAACTTTTGCCCTGGTACATAAATTTTGTATGCCTTTGAGGTTTCACTGTATCCCACAAAAGTTTCTTTCTTTCCAGAGGGCTCTAACTTAGTCCTCTTTTCTTTTGGAATATGAATGTAGACTGGATTGCCGAAGATTCTCAAATGATCAACTGAAGGCTTCTTACCGGTGAAGACTTCTTCTGGTGTTTTCTCTTCAAGGGCTTTATGAGGACACCTGTTCTTAATGTAGACTGCAGTGCTTGCAGCTTCAGCCCAAAGAGAGAAAGGTAGATTCTGATCATACATCATGGCTCTGGCTGCTTCACAGATCGTTCTGTTCTTTCTTTTTGCAACCCCATTCTGCTGGGGATTATAAGGCACAGTCAACTCCCTTTTAATCCCTGAAACTCGACAGAGTTCATCGTACTTGTGGGAGTCAAATTCTTTTCCATTGTCCGTTCTGAAAACACGGATGTGTCTACCTGTCTGATTCTCAACAAGATTCTTAAAATCTTGAAATCTGCTGAAAGATTCATCTTTAGTCTTAAAAAAATAAATCCAAGTTTTACGAGAACAATCAATAAAAATGATATAATAAAGACAACCATTCATAGACAGAGCAGTCATAGGTCTACAAAGATCAGAATGAATAAGATCTAAAATGCCATTAGTTTTTCTATTGTTGTGAGGGTAAGCTTTCTTTGTATTCTTACCGAGACAACAACCTCTACAAACACTATCATGGTCAAATGAAAACACTGACATACTTGTTACCATCTTTTGCAAACCTGAGAGCGCGTTGTAGTTGAGATGTCCAAGACTTCTATGCCAGAGCTCGCAGGGGTTTATCATCTCGTGAGCTAATGCTTGAACAACTTGACCGGTGATTTTGTAAAGTCCACTCTCTAGTTTCGATAGTCATGGCAGAGCTCAAATTCCCATTTGAGGGCAACATGAGAGCCTTCCCTTTGGAGAAAGCTACTGAGTACCCTTTGCTTTCTAACACTACAACTGAGATGAGATTTTTCTTTAATCCAGGAACATAAAAAATTTCATCGATATGAAATACATTACCTGTTTGAAGCTGAAATGATGCTGATCCAAACCCTTTGATTTCATAGGTGCCATCATCACCCAGTTCTACCTTTACATTGAACTTCTTATCCCGATAGTTTACAAGATTTTGTTTGAAGCTTGTCATGTGTTTGGAGGCTCCGCTGTCCACTAACCAAACATCTTCTAACTTGGTTAAAGTGCCAGAGAGGGCTGAGATGAGATAATATTCTCGGTGTTGTTCTTGTTCTTTGGTGGCAACCCTGTTTCTTCTTCTTTGAGGTTCCTTTTGAGGCTCTTCTTCTTCAGTGGCAACTAAGGCATGGAACCTACCTTTCCTTCTCTGCTGTGAGGGAGGGTTCCTGCAATCTTTTGCATAATGTCCTAGCCTTTTATAGTTAAAGCATCTTACTTTAGATAAATGAGAATGAAAATAAGATATCTTACCTCGTGGTTTCTTACCTTTGCCTTTGTGCTGAGAAACTTCTTCCATCTCTTGGCTTTAATTGAAAGGGCATGGTCTCTTACTGTTGAGGGCTCATTTCTGCTTTTGAGTCTTCCCTCTTCTTCCAAGCAATCATGCCATAATCTCTTGAAGTTAGGTTGAACTTCTCTTCCGTTGACCGAAGAGAGAAAGGTTTCCCATGAGTCAGGGAGTCCATCAACTGTAGTTTGTACAAGGTCATCATCATCCACTGCAACTCCAATTGCTATAAGCTGATCTCTGGTTTGAGCAATCTTGGAAAAGAAAACAGAGATGGTTTCGTCCTTTCCCATCTTTAATGTACGTAGTTGTTTCTTTAATATCCTCTTCTGAGTTGGAGCCTTCTTTTCATAAAGATTTGCTAGGGTGTCAAAGCATTCGTTGGCTATCCTTAGATGACCAATGAGGGGCATCATGCTATCCTTAACTGAATAAAAAATGATTCTTTTAGCTTTGACCTATTTCTTCTTATATGCTGCCCTGGTTGCATTTGTAGTGGGTTCTTCAATCACCTTGGTAACCAGTTCATCCAAGTCACCTTCTTCTAGTATGTTGAATACCCTAGCCTTCCAAGCATTGAAGTTGGAGGCCTCTTCAAGCCTATCTTCTGCTTTGACTGAAGATGAAGCCATGCTTGTTTAAAGATGAAAAAGTCTTACTGCTGGTCTGCAAAAAAAACCCTAAGACAAGGATCTACGCAGGCTCAAAAGTCTGCCACTAGTGAGCTCTCTTCACGCCCTAAGCTTTGATACCATGTTAGAATTTTAGGGAAATTAGAAAACAGTAAAATCCTCTTCTAATTTTGTTCACTAATACAAATATAGATCAACACTTAAAACTTTTAACTGAAGCAGATTAAATATAGGCAGTTAGATCTGAGCATATGAAAACAAATTTTCTGAATGCAGATTTCAAACAAAATAAATCTTGACTTACCTCTAGCCAATGAAGGATGCACCTGTCACATGTAGATGTTGTCCCCTTTAATATGCTCAGAAATTAGCTTAAGGTCATGGATCAAACTCAAGGGTTTTGATCTTCTATGATATTAGGTAGACAGTTTTGCCAAGGAGGACCACATACAGAGCTGATGCAAACACCCACACAAACTGTCCAAATCCGAACTGTAATACACTACAACAACAAAACCCTTCAAGCCAAAGAAGGTACCAACAAAGTAGAGACAGTAGAGAGAAACCCTTCAAGAGGGAATGCACCAACAAATAGGGACAACAAAGAGCACCAACAAGCAAGGAGGAGGAGCCAACAAGTTGACAGGTAAGTGGCACCCTCAACACAGTGGCAACAAGGCCTCCGAACCCTTAGCACATACAACGACAGTCCAAAATGTGCCCAAGGGAAGGGTCGCGGCGCCTACAACAATCCGCGGCTCCTTAGATATACAAGGGAAGAGTCCACGGGAGCCAAGGTGAAGTCCACGACTGGCACAAAAAGCATAGACAGTCAAGGAGAGGTTTGACACCTCTAAACCAGCAGGCAAAACAGATTGAAGCTCCTAGCCAATAGAATAACAAGTGTCCAAAACAATGCCTCAAATCTGAAAGAGAAAAACCACTAGAGAAGCCGTACCATCACCAAGAAAGACAAACTGAGGTAGCCACAACAACAATAAGAATAAGAAGAATGAAGAGTGTGTGTGTGTGTAAGAATGCTAGAGGGAGGGTTTCTTTTATAGCTAAGGAAAAATGGGTTAGGGCTAGAATTAAAATAATTAAATAATGACATTTTAATTAATATAAATATTAATTAAAAGTCAAATAAGTCAAAGTGACTTATAAAAACCCAACACCACATCAAACTAGAAGGAAAACAAAAACAAGCAAGGGGGAACTTCAAGACAAAGTCAAGGGGTCCTCTTCAATGGAAAAACATATCCACATAAATCTCATAATCGCTTATAAACTTTTATCATCACTGCATAAGGGGAAACATCCATGATGTGGTCATGTCTTCGTGGCTGCTACTAGGTCTCATGGACCATCTCGAGAGAGAGGAAGAAGATCACACATCATCACATCTTGGTACACAACCAAGAACTACCTGGTCCAAGACCAAGGTACCCTAGAACACATCTGGGGGCCATAGAACACATCTAGGGTCTTTCATCCACCAAGGTACAAGACCAAGGATCAACCCAAGCGTTTAAGCAAGGATTCCTTGGAACACATCCAGGGGCCCTAGAACACATCCAGGGACTTACATCATCAACAACCAAGGAACACATCCAAGGATCAATCCAAGCATCGAGCAAGGATTCCTTGGAACACATCCAGGGGCCCTAGAACACATCTAGGGACTTACTTCTTGGTCCTTGACCAAGAACCCTTGTAATACACTGGGGGCCCACACTAGGGTCTTTCGCCATGGCTCAAACTACTTGGTCCCAAACCAAGAACCCCAGGAGTGTACTGGGGGTTGTAGATCTCAGCTAGGGTCTTATGCCATCCTCCTGGCGAATAACTCTTGCAGCTGCACTAATTTCAACAGGACTATCACCAGATTTGCATGAAAGAGGTAGATATTCGTAAAATTGCTTTTCGCACTCATGAAGTCCATTATGAGTTATTGGTGATGTCCTTTGGCCTTTGCAATGCACCTTCCACCTTCTAGAGTCTCATGAACAAAATATTTAAACACTTTATGCGTCATTTTGTCCTTTCCTTTTTTGATGACATCTTGATCTATAGTAAAACTTGGCAAGCCCATGTCACTCATGTGGATCAGGTCTTACAACTACATGTTGATCATCAACTCTTTCTTAAGCAGTCCAAATGTTCCTTTGGTGTCTTTGAAGTGGAATATTTGGGCCATATTGTTTGTTATGATGCTGTGTGTGGATCAAAAGAAAATTGAAATGATGAACAATTGGCCTTGCCCCAAGGGCCAAAACTCTTAAAAGTTTAAAGAGGTTTTCTTTGTCTGAGTAGTTATTATAGAGATTTCGTAAGGATCTATGGTAAGATGGCAACTCCCATTACAACTTTGCTGAAAAAATGATTTCAGTTGGAATGGCGTTGCAGAATGGGCCTTCTAGGACTTGAAGAATGCTATGTGTACAACCTGAGTACTCGCTCTGTTTGACTTCACTAAAACCTTTGTTTTGGAATGTGACATCTCGGGTAAAGGCATCGTAGTAGTACTCATGCAAGAGGGATGATCATTGTGTTTTACCAACAAACAATTCTGTGAGAGGCACTTGGGAAAATCAACTTATGAAAAAGAGATGATGCTTATATTGCATGCGTGGATATCAGGCATCCATACCTACTCCGACAATGTTTCTAGATTAAAACCGATCATCACAGCCTGAAATACTTATGAGAGTAAAGGATTTCTTCCCCTAAGCAACAAAAATGGGTCACCAAAATGTTGGGATATGACTATGAGATAATTTATAAGAAAGGCAAGGAGAATGTGGTAGTAGATGCGCTCTCTTGGAAGTGTGAAGAGGAAGGGTCCCTCTTTTCACTCTCCTTCATAGTCACAGATTAGTTGGATGACGCCTGCCAAGAATGGTTAACAAATCCCAAGATCACTATACTGATCCAACAACTTTAAATGGAACCCCATGCATATCAGGGATACACTTGGCAAAATGAAGAGATTTGCTATAAAGGGCATCTTTATTTGAACAAACAGTGAGCATTTAAATCAAGCGCTTTATCTGAACTACATTCCTCTCCCACAACAGGTCATTCTGGGTTTCATAAACATATGAAAGGATCAAACATTCATATTTTTTGGGAAGGCATGAAGAAGGACATTCGCACCTTTGTGGTAGAGTGTGACATTTGCTAACGACACAAGGGAGAGATAGTGAAACCTCTAGGCGAACTACAACCTTTATCCATTTCACTAGTTGTATAGGTTGACATTTCTATGGAATTCATTGTGGGGTTACCAAAATTTGGCAATAAATCTGTAATCATGGTTGTGGTTGATTGCCTTTCCAAACATGTCCATTTTTGTGCTCTCCAACACCACTTCAAGGCCTCTATAGTCACTCAAGTATTCATGGATAATATATCTAAACTCCACGGTATGCCATACTTGATTGTGACCCCACCTTCACTAGCAATTTCTAGCAAGAGTTGTTTTAGCTCTAGGGCACTCAATTGAATCTCAACACTGCATATCTCCACCAAACTGATGGTCAGACTAACGCTGTCAACAAGTGCTTGGAAGCATATTTGCGGTGCTTTACTTCATAGAGGCAATCCCAATGGGTCTAGTGGTTACCTCTAGCCAAATGGTGGTATAATACAACTTATCATGGTGTCACTCAGATGACTCCCTTTGATGTTATCTTTGGCCAAAAGCTCCCATCAGTTCTATCCTACTTACCAGGAGTCTCTAAGGTGTAAGCGGTAGACAAAACCCTCACATATCGAGTCGACATTCTCCGCACTCTCAAGGATAATCCGGTCATGGCTCTGTTAACCCCTAGATTTTCACCCTTGAAAATCTTGAGGGTTAAGAGCCAACATGCACTACTTTGGCTGGCATTCCGATATTTTCCTAGAGTTTAGCACTTGTGGTTGTCAGAGGTTGGTTCCCATCAAAGACAGGTACATGATCGTATATGGTGGTTTTTGTTTCAGAGTTAGAGCTAGCTTGGTTTCTTATGCATTTGAGAGAGATAAACATACAACATGTGTCCCTACTTTTTAGGAGACAGTGTTTGAGAGACTCAGTTGACAGTCTTGAGCAGTTTTGAGCATATAGGGTTGATCCTTGCATGATTCTGGGCTTGATGACGCTTTTCCGGGCGACATGCAAGAGTTTTCTATTTTTAGCAGGTTGAGCTTTAGGCCTCAGATTGAGATTCTGAGTGTGCAATATTGATCCCTGAGACATTCTGAGTCTTTTGGACATTTTTCGGGTGACGTGCGTGATGTCTATTTTTAGTAGGTGGAGCACCAGGGCTTGCATGTCAATTATGATTGCGGATTTCGATTCCTCTCGAAAAACTTAATCCGATGAGTATGCTATCATTGACATGCGAGGAGATTCTATTTTTAGTAGTGTCTATTTTTAGACATTTGACACATGGCGAAGTTCTCCTAGTCATTTTGAATGTTTTTGACAGTTTCCTAACATTTAGGAGCCGGATACTATTTTTAGCAGTTTATATTCATAGCAGGGGTGGTTGGTTCCACAGGTGACAAGTGGCAAGCCCATATATTGACATTTGGGAGAGTTTTAGTGTGATGTGGCATCTACTTGGCATAATTTGGTGAAGGGCACACTTTCCAAGGTAAAAGCATTAAATGAGAATTAAAGCAAGTGACGAGGTGGCGCATAGGTGACGTGGCAATCCCATGGAGATGATTTAGCCAATCAAGGTTAACTTTTCTCACTAATGTTTCCTCACCTGCCATAACTCCACTTTCCATGCGTCAATTTCCCAAAATTCCTCTGAATTTGCTCTTAAACACTAATTTCCTAAAAATTAGGGAAATCTCTAAAAAATAGGGCTAATTTCCTCCTTGGCTAACTGATGCATTACTTGGCCAATTTAGTGTTTTGACATGCGTTGGATTCCCAAAAATATCCTCCATGCGTTTCTCTTCCTTCATAAAGACAAAACGCATTGCTTCAAGCTTATTTACTCCCTCACACTTCCTAGAATGCACCTCTCACTCTCCTTCCTCCCACCTTGCATGTGCCACATCTCTCTCTCTCTCCTATTCCTAAGTCTTTTCCTCCACATGTGCGCCTATCTAGAGCTTAGATCTCACGCATGGGCTCTAAATTTCTTACTTTACTCTTCCTATGGTGTGCCCTCCCTAAAAAATAAGGTGCATCTCTCTCTCTCTCTCTCTCTTATGCGCATTGGTTCCTCCCTTTCACTCATTAATTGCAGCCTCCCTTTTAGCATGCACTTAACCTATTTCCTAACCTCTACTTTTCTCATTCCCTAATTCCTATTTTCCTCACACTCCTCTCTTATTCTCACACTCCCATGTGCATTCCTCAAGGTTTCTAGTGCACAACTCCTTCTTCTCTCTCTTTTACCACGCCTTAACACTTATTCTTTCCTCACATGTGGGATCTTCACTCCACTTTCTCATGCGCATGCACCCTTATCTCTCCCACTTATCTTTTCCTCATTCATGCACATGCTTACTCTCTCTATTCTACCTCCTATGTGCTATAGTCTCTTTTCCTTTGTAAGTCCGCCATTGGTACTATATATTGGATGGTCTACATTGATTATTGGTCGGATTTTTGCAGCAACAACATACTCTTTTCTTCTCCCTTCTCTCTCATTCTCTAGTCCAACTACTTTCTCTTAGAGCAAGGGTGATCATTGTACCGGTTGTGGACTTGTTGATTGTGGCACAATCAACCCTTTGGCAAGCCTATAATAAAGAAGTTTTGTGTTTGTTTCCGAACATTCCTTCTTGTTGGTACTTTGTGTAAGTTTTGCAATTAGATTAGTAGTTCATCCTATTCATTGTGATATCAGTCTATCTCTTGAGTAGTTTCTCTTCGGTTTTCTTCTATCTTCTTTTGTGCTAACCCTGCAGGATCCCTCCAAGCTACAAAAGTATCTCTTTCCCCACATCTTGGGCAGTTTTTACACGCTGTCCAAGACATATCAGCCGCTGTTTTTGGTCACTTTTTGCAGAAAATCAGACTTCAAGACAGCATCAAAGTACCCTAGGGACTCCCCCCTGAGGCTGGCAAGTACCAGCCCAAATGGAGAGGGGTCTAGCCCGTGACAATTTGGGGCTTTTCTCCTTTAATTAGCCGCTTTTCCATCACTGTTTTTTTCTGTTATATCAGCACAATTGGAGAGTGAAAAAGTGTGCTAATAGGCTCAAAATCGGATGAAGCAACAGGTTGATCAACATCGTTTCAAATGCCATTTTGACGAAGGTTTTCAGGTGTTCCTCCATTTACAGCCTTATAAGTAGACCTCACTCAAAGACAACCACCACCAAAAGCTTTGTCCCAAGTTTTATTGCCCTTATAAAGTCCTCAAACTTATTCGTCCAGTGGCTTACGAATTGGAACTTCCAAGCCACTCTAAAATTTCTCCAATCTTTTATGTCTCTTGCTTAAAGAAAGTGGTCAGCTCTAATTCTCGTATTCAAACTTGCCTTCTAGAACTAGATGAAGAAGGTTCCATTTGGTTGTATCCCGAGGCTGTCTTCAACAAAAGAGAGCGACGTCTCCTCTAGCGCACTATACAAGAGGTCTTGATACAATGGAAGGATACACAGCCCAAGGATGCCACTTGGGAACCAACAAAAATCCTTCAATTCCCTCATCTCCAGCCTTAAGGACAATGCTGCTTTATAAGGGGGAGGGTATGTTAGGGTCCTACCATAACCCCCTTAAGTAGATAGATAGGTTGCAATGTTTTGAGGCTATCTCTATTAAATAAGGCCCGTGTAGTAGATATATTGTAAAAGCGATAATTGTAAGAAGGCTTACTAGAAGGTTCGGCCTGCTAGAAAGTTCCTAGGAGGTTAGATAGAAGTTATATAATGAAGTAGAACCAAGGTAATGTGATGTCTGGTGAAACTTATTGTAATTGAGCTTTGCTCATCTAGAGGTTGCCTCCTCGAAGAGTCAAGTGAACATTGTTTTCATCAACAAAGGTATTGTTTTTTGTGGTATTCTGGTTCTTCTACAAATGCCTATTGCTGTTATAATCTATCGTTTCTGCTCTAAATCTTGCTATATTTGTTATTTCTGCTCTGAATCTTCTATTTTGCTAATAAAAAACACCAGAGACTTTAACTTTGTGTTATGCTTGACATCAAACCTCTTGTATCATATATTGGTTGCATTTGCTTACTTGAGTGGATTATAGGAGAAGGATGGGGCTTATCCTCTTGGACTATACTATTTTAGTAGAATACTTTGTGGTTAAGGATCACCAATTAGAAAGAGTTGTTGCATAACGATACCCAAGCAGATTGGAATAAGCAGTCAATGGATTAGGACACGGTTCTACTCATTCTTTTCTCTTCTATTAAACACAATTTATTATTAGAGATGTGAGATTCTCTTGTTTTCAACTGCCTATTCTTTACTCTTTTCACACTTACTAAGATTGGTTGTATTTCTAGAGTCAAGTTCTCTATCTCCTCATCTGCATTGCCCTTCTAAAATTCCCGACTTATTGCTGACTTAACATCAATTTCACACTTGTTGTTGTGTTGTCGCATTGTAAGCTGTCTAGATGATCAATTTTTCCTCATTTTCTTGATATCATTTTTTCAATTTTCCTTGATTCCTTGTAGCACTGATGTAGGAACATCTCTCTTCTAGGGACAGCTTTTGAGATTGGCGAATTATTTCCATTATACACCATTTTGCAGTAGGATGGACACATTAGAGGAGAAAGAGAGCAGTGTGGAGGAGCTTGTGTTTCCCTCATTTGCCAGATCTCTCTACCATATTGATGGTTGGAAATCATGCGGACAATTGGGAGGTATGGACAAGGAGAACCTTAGATAGATTCCTCGGAAATGCCTACCATCTGATCTCTCCCTCTAGATCGAGGACCATAAACTCACCAACAAGTTGAACCTTAGGAGAAGTTGACAAGATAAGAAGAGGACTTGCATTCGAAACTTTGAATCCTCCATGTCTCTTGGTTGGGATCTCAACATTGAGGTCAACACCATTTTGGGGTCGATGGGTGTTTGTTGAATGAGTAATATTATTTTTCGGAAAGGAGGTGACATTCACAGATTCCAACTCTCACAAAGGAGAAGAATACTCATAGAGATAAGGGATAAAAATGAAGAGAAAAAAATGAAGGGGAGAGATGAGAGTAGAGAAAGGAAACACAGAGGTTAAATACTCTCACAACTGCAACAAACAAGAAGAAACAAAGCCCAAGAATGCCATTGTCGGCCTAGTAGGGACTTAGATTAGCAGGCATGCCATTTTTGATGTTTTTGGTGAAGAATTTTGGCCTAGAGTTAGAACAATAGTAAGAGGTCATTGAGGCATGCATGTAAATCTTTTGATGTTTTGAAGGTTAATCAATGTACTGGTTAAGTGTGGTTTTCTCCATTGCATGCTTGTTTAATTATACAGTATGTGCACTTCCAAATTTGTGTGTTGTGTGCTTTGAGTTTTAATTGCAGCCTTGTAGCTTGCACCAATGTGGTATCAAAGCGGTTTTGATACGTGCATGCGAGTAAAAATGATTCTAGCAAAGAGAGCTTGATGGGAGCAAGACATAGTTCGAATGGACAATTGCTGGGTAGAACTATGAGAAGGGAAATTTCACAAGAAAATAATAGTATGTGGCACACAGAAGAGGAGTAGGAATACCAGTTTAGGGTCGAGGGAAGTTACTAAGTTGTTGAAGCCATGTCTGTTAGGATGGATGCCATGGGAGCAACCTAGAGAAGAGGAGTTACTATGGATATTTGTGATGATGAGCAAGAACTAGAAGTTCCACAAGAAGTTGAAGAAGCCCAAATTCTAGAGGAGAGGCTTATAAGGGCATTGATAGATTTGAGAGGTAGACTAAAAGCGGAAACCCCTACTCAGGAAGCTTAAACCTAAAGGAATTAATTGACTGGATTGGAGACATGGAGAAGTTCTTCAAATTCAAACAAATTGAAGACCTCAAGAGAGTGAAGTTTGCATGCACCAAGCTGAAAGGGCATGCATCCCTGTGGTGGGATAATTTGCAATTGGACGAAAAAGGGCAAGGAGAAAACAAAGGATTGGGACACGGTTGCCAAGTTGAAGGGTAAATTTTTGCTTGTGCACTACTAGTTAAATTTGTTTAGGAAGCTTCAATACCCGAGAGAGAGGGTGATCGACATGAAGGAATGCATCGAAGAATTCTAAAGGTTGTCGATTAGATCTGAACAAAGTGATCAGTATGACGGAGGCTATTGTAAGATACATTAATGCTCTCTGATATGTTATCCAATATGAGCTTAGCATGGTGAGAATTTATTTTGTTGAGGAGGCATATCAGCTTGCCTTGAAGGCCGAAGACACATTGTCAAGAAAACGACAAATTTCTTGAGGTAGAGGAGCAAGAGGCAGAGGTATAAACATTGTTTGGAAGAGGATAAACTAATTGAAAAAAGGAGAAGAGGCCATCACAAATGGTAGTAGCCAACAATTCAAGGGAAATTATGACACCTCTAGAGGACGTGGGGCTCCTAAAAGAGGAGGAAGATTCAATGGAGCATGGTTCAAGTGCAGAGTGCAAGGGAATTGAGCTTATTGTAGAAATTCAAGAATCGGGCAATTAATGCAACTTCCAAAATTTCACCTCAAACATGAAGTTTTTTGGATCTATTCCATGTGAACTTTCAACCTTAGGGCTGAGCTGAAATATTAAATTACAACAATAACATTTCACTTCCCTTCAGCCCAATTTCATCTAGCAGTGCAAGAGAATAAATACCATTTAAGAGTACTTCATTACCACAATGCTACAGCCCTTAAGGCACACCTTTTTTTTTTATAACTGAAATTGGGGAATTTTATATTAATAAAAAGTTGCAGCATAAACTCACAACAAAGTTACATAAAAAATGGATTCTTGCCTGAATTTTGGTGACCAAAAAAGGATCCTGACTGTGTCTAAGGCTAACGCTACCAGCTGAGGGAAACTTCCAGTACAACATTATTTTGAAATGTCTAATAGTATATATTCGACAGAAGAGACCTCAAATCCTATAAACATTAAAATACATTTCTGTTTACGGATCAGAAGGAGAGTCAACTAACTGTTGCCACCTTGCCTCCTGCGGTTGCTTTCTTGTCTTCGTTTGTCTTCAACAATATTGCTTGTCCTTCCACCCGGGCCAAATGGCTTTGGACCTCGGTTTCCATATCTGGCTTAGGGGATCTGATTACCGAAAGAGCCATAGCATTGGTTTCACCATACTTCTTAGTTGATAAATAGACCAGGAGAGGATGCAATTCATGAATTTCATTTTCCATAGTTGAAATGTGCTTCTTCTGCTGAAGAAGAATACCCATGATGATCTCCACCTTGAGATTGGAGCTGTTTGTCTGAATTGTTATCTGATTAGAGAGTGACTGTAAGGAGCTGCCCTGAACTCTGATGGATTCCTCATGCCTTTGCAAGGCTTGTTTGGTCTCCCTGAGCTCTTTGTAATCCATGATCCTGTTCAAAATGGTTTGGTCACAATGAATGGGCGTGGACTCTGGAGCTTCTAAATGCAGATAAGATTAGCTTGAGGCTTGAAATCAGATTAGAAATGATCGAATTTTCTCTGGGGCTGGGTTGAAGGAAGCTAGAGTGATCCAAGTTGAATCCAATCAAAGCGCCCCCAACGGAAAAACTAGGAAACCAACAAATGTTTGCTTGCATCAGAGAAATTACCTCAATTTCAACTATGATTATGAACTTGGGCTTTGAGAGGGAACCACAGTGCTTGGAGCCGGGGGGACTCGGAGAGTTCCACCAAAATTCTATTTGTGGAGCCGATACAATCAACATGTAATGTCCCTCCTACTACTGGTATATATATTTGTTCCCTGCTGTTATGATTTATTGCTTGTTTTGGTTGAGAGGTTTCATCAAACACTTTACTATTGTGCCCAGATCCCGCTGTAACAAACTCCTTATCACTGCTGTTATATGTTTGGTACTTTTCTGAGTTAAAACTTTGTCAAACACTTGCTAGACAACCCCCAAACTCACTGTCACTATCTTGCCTGCTGCTGCTAGACTAATGGGCTTGCTGTTGGGTGTTAACAGTTATGTTTTCAATGATTAAATGTGGGATTTGGTTGCTAAATAAGACATGTTTGATCCATACAAAATATAAAAGCAATGCTGTCGTTATTGAATGCACAAACAAAGGTTATAACAACAATATAGATAGCTAAAAAAGGCCCAGCTTTATTATGAATCTGATAAGTACCTTTACACAGCAAGATGACTCACATATTTGGTCTTGAAACGCATTGCAAGGGATTGGTACCGTTGCTGGACGAATGTGCACCAAACTTGACCAGAAATGATGGCTGTAGCAGCCTCCCCAGCCACACGATTTGCTATCCAATAAGACAACGACCTCCACCACAAATATTTCAGCCCCCATTAAGAAACAAATGCTCCATGGGAAACAACAAACAACTCCACAATGGAAACCGACTCTGCTGCAAGTAAAACTCGACACAAACAATGGGAACCTCGGCCTTCTCTAGAGGATAAAGTCTGCCCACAAGAAAACTCGGCCCAGCTGCAAAGATGCGCCCTTCTCAAGGGAAAAGTCGACC
Source organism: Picea sitchensis (assembly GCA_010110895.2). NCBI lineage: Eukaryota > Viridiplantae > Streptophyta > Pinopsida > Pinales > Pinaceae > Picea > Picea sitchensis. The sequence goes on from SNQJ01S0008997.1 coordinate 220,139, forward strand.
CCTGCTCAAAGAAATTTGGCAATACCAGCTGCAAATCGGCCCTCGAGGTAAACACGATCCCGAAATGAGTAAACTCAACCACCAAGATGAGAAACTTAGCTGCCAAGATGAGAAACTCAGCCACAATGAAACACAATGAAAGATCTGTATGATCTCTCCTCTACAACCAACTAGGGTGGATAGTTTCACCACCGAACTTAATCTTCTTCTCTAAGGTTTTTAGTCCCAAGAGCCAAAGCCGCAAGAGCTCTTTCAATTTCGTTTTTAGAATATAGCAATGCATAATAGCCAAGGGGTGTGCCCTTTGTTAGTTTTTTAGCTTGGGAGGTACTCCGCATATGTGTCTTATATGCGGAAGTTACTTTGTACCTACACTACTAGACACTTGACTTTATAATGGGTTTTTATAAAGTTGTGATAAAGTGGTTCTTTTATTAAAGTGATTTTATTTCATAAAGTGCACTTATGTAATAAAGTGAAATGTACTTTAATATTTTAAGTGATTTATTTTGGAGGGAATGAATCATGGCCCTTGATCTTGTAAAGGCTAGATTAGTTCTTGGCCGTTGGATTTAGGGTTGGGGAAGGTGAAAAGACACTTTGGAGGGAAAATGTCATTTTCAGATTTTATAAAAGAATGCATTGGGTAGTGTGCAAGACACAAAGAGAGAAGTTTGAGAGATTTTCTGAGAAAGCTTGAGAGAGGAAAGAGGGCAGCAAAGAGGGCGCATTTCCCAAGAGATATTGGACGCAAATCTCAAGGAGGAATTTTTGTTTGAGTGTTGGGTCATTTTTCTGCTGTTGGAGGCCGTACTGTACGGATCCGTACAGTCTGTACAAGAAGGGGAAGAGGGCACGCAAATCGAGGCAGCATTGGCACGATTTTTGAGCAGTTTTCTTGTTGTTGGGTCGTACAGAACAATCTGTATAGAAGACTGTTTGCATAGATTTCAAGGTGCAGATTTTCTGGGTGGGTCGTACAACAATATGGACTTGGCACGAAAATCGAGGCAGAAATTTTTGGGACAGTTTTCGGGTGTTGTAAGTGGTTTTTCTCTTGGTTGGAAATTGTGTTATTGCTGCTGATATGTACTTTCTTGAAGTTGAATATTAAATCTCTCTCTCATTGGGTTTCCCCACAACAGGGTTTTCCCTGGCATTGCCTAAATTTTTGAGTTATTCATGGTTGGTTGAACGCTGTTCATTGTGTTTATTTCGTTGCATAATTACTTAGCAATGTGTATTTCTGCTTATGGTAATTTATGAATGTGGGTTTTAGACATTTCAGAGTTCATGCAAGACAATTATCTCTAGGTTGCTAAATGTATGACAAAATATCAGTGTTGATTAAGTCGGCCACGACAAAAAGTCGGCGAGGGTCCGGAAAAAATCGTTTCGGCAAAAGTCGGCAAAAAATCGGAAAACCACGACAAACATTAAAAAATACAAAATATATTCATTTTTTTCAAAATTTTAA
>SNQJ01S0008998.1:0-16609 GCA_010110895.2 Picea sitchensis
ATAGTCCTATCAAGAAAAGATGGGATGTTTTCAGAATCCATTTGTAGGAAACCTACTTAGACCTCCACATTTCGAGAAGAGGCTATGTGAGTGAAAAAGTGACTTTTGTGTGTGAGTGAAAGTGCGCCAAATTTTAGTTAATTAGATGTCACCTTGCTGGATGTGGACATCGCTTGGTCCTTACAAGAGTGTGATTACCTAATTAGCTAGATGTCATTGGTACAACCTTGCGGGATTTTAAAAGCCCTAGGAAACTAGCATGTGGACATGTGGTCCGTTACTATCCTTTATCTCCCTATGTGTGAGTTAATCTAGAAAAATCATGAAACTATCCTAGATTGAACATGTGGGCATGTGTGGGCCCATTACAAACCTTTAAACTCTCCTAGTTTTTTTATCTAAGAAAGTAGAAATTCAAACACTACTCTAGCTTTGTGACATGTGGGCATGTGTGGGCCCATTACAAGAATGTGTTTGAAAAAATGAAGCTAAGAGGGGTCCTGAAAAGGCCATTGTCCTCTCCTAAAAGTTTTGAAAATTTTGTTAAGGGAGATGAGATCGTTTTCACAATCCTTTTCTGGTTCTCAAGATCGCTTGATGGCACAAGAGAAGAGCATACTCAAGATTGTTACTTTCAACTTCTAGTCCCAAATGTGAGTTTAGATGTGATTAAAATTGATGTTCAACTTAGATTTATAAATCAAAGAAAGCCATCCACGTGGCAAAAAGCAAATAAGGGAAATTGATTTTTATCCACCTAAGTGCTTATGTTTGTTTGACTATCCCTTTTATAAGTTGAGGGGTCTAAGTGGTGCGGTATTTAGAGCATGCATATCATCATTCTTTCAAGAAGGAAAATGATTTTCCCCACATCCAAGACCTTACAATGTAATTTTTAGTTCAGATGCGCGGCCTCTAGTGTGGACAGAGGTGCAGATGGTGCCTGTGTGCTGACAGAACTGAAAAGTAAAGCACATGCACGCAGAAATAAACTGTGGCACAGGCGCATGCGTGCACGATGCGCACCTGTGGGGTGAAATAACCACGCGCCTGTGACAAACGATCGAGAGGAAAAATCCAGATGGATTTCTCCCAATTCTCTGGTGAATTGACTGGTTAGCAGGTCAGCAGAGGCCGGTTTGTAAACCTGCAAGTTAATGAAATCAAAAGGAAATCAAAATAAGCCCAAATGAGGGAGGAATTGATACCAACTCCCCAGTATGGTCGCCAATTTGTTTGCACCCAATTCGTCACTTGGTGAGCAAATAAAGGGTGCTTACATGCTCTGTTGGGTCTTGCAGAGCATGACAGTTGTAGAGGAAAGGGTTAGAGAAAATAATAGCTGAAGATGAGATCTTCAGAGCTCGAACAACAACCTCAAAATCTTCAAAACTCGGGTAGGAGTGTAATATGAGTGTACGACTTCACTACCCAGAGGTCTTCAATGGCTCGTCAGTCATGGACTAGAGAATCTTGATGATCAGACTGAAGGCTTCATTGATTTCAAACAAAGACTTGATTGGGTGTTTAGGATGGCCAGGAATGAGGGCAAGAGACAAATTGCAAAGGGGCTGACTCAGGCTTGGTAAAAAATTCCCTTGGACAACAAGATGACAAATGATGAGACTTAGGCAGCATGGCATTAACATAAGTTTACGAGGCAGGAGGAAACACAAACTCTCCATATGTTTGGAAGAATAACCAAATGGAGGAGGAAACATCTCTATGTAGCGAGAACATCTTCCTAAGGTCGTATTAAATCCCAGGGTTTGATGAAAAAACATACAGATGCAATTTTTCCAAGGGCGACTCATTATGCTGCCAATAAAAAAAATACTTTTCCCTTCCTCTTTTTGGGGTATATTTGATTTTTTTTTGTCTTTTTCAATGATTTTGGAAAAAATAATAAAAGAATGTTACATTGCAATGGAGGAACGAGTGACAAACATACAAGTTCAAGGCGCAAGGACAAGACTAATGTTCAGAGCAATGACTCTTAGGAACAATCCTCCGGGGTCCAAAGGTGTTAAGACACATAGGCAAAGTGCTACAAGCCTTGCGTATAAGGTATTATTTAGATGGCTCATTTGAGAGAAACATGGAGTCGGCATGTAGACCAAAGATGCAGGTATGCAAAAATGGTTAACAAAACACACAATGGTAACGTCCTTCGATGTAAGTTTAACGAGCCCAAAGAAGGTAAGCTCGGTGGTTTTTTGTATTTAGAAAGTATGAAAAAACGTAAAAGGAGACTCCATTGGGGTACCTTTTTCGAAGGTAGTCTAGTCGGTTCGAAAAAAGGGTAAACTAACACTGACAAGATGTCTATTCAAAACCATTTTAACGAGTGTGATAAAGACAAGATCACTCAGCCATTTTTTCATTTTTAAGGAGTCTGAAAAAAGATTAACTATAGACTCCGTTAGGAATGTTCTTCTGGACTAGCTTAACGAGTGTGAAAGAATAAGGTCACTCGACAATCTTTTCAATTTTAGGGAGTCTGAAAAGAGCTTAACTATGGACTCCGTGGGGGTTCCTTTTTCATAAATTTAGTCCCTCGGGCCTGAAAAAGGGTTAAAATGATACCTGAGAGTACTCTTCTAGAGAATTGAAATTCCATAGAGTATACCTTTGTTCGTACAGTTAACCATCTGAACCGAAAAAAGGGGTAAACTAACGCCGAACAGACGTGACTTCAAATTTCAGTTTAACGAGCGTGAAAGGCCACAAGATCGCTCGGTAATCTTTTCATGTTTAGAGGGTCTGAAAAGGGATTAAAATAAGACCTATTACATCTTTTGGGAGTCTTGAGGGTGAGGTCAAAAATGAATCATGCAAATGAGGCTCAAACTCGTAATCAGGAAAAACAACAAGGACTCCCGATCCTACAGTTATTAGAGATAATGTAACTAGGATCTACCTAGGGCATCCATGTTCCGGTAAGCTCTACCAACAACTCGTGACACTTCTAAAGAAGCTATGATGGTTCTGTGTCACAACCTAATGGGATCAATCCTATAGAAAAGGGATAATGACAATGAGATCCAAAAGTCAGGGCAGAAACCTAACCTACATGCTCAAGTTGATCACGTGAGATTTTTCCACAAATCATCAAAAGTGTCCCAAAAAATCCAAAAAAATGCCCCGATACCCGATCATACCCCTCCCATGCAACTCCTGAATCACTCTAAATGGTTTTTGGTTTAAATAAAATGATAAGGGAGGCCAAAAAAGTGACAAAAAGAGGCCAAAAAGTCTATAAATCGAAGCTGGCAGCTCATTATCACCATTGCTGATTTGGAAATTGACTCTGGAGCCAAAAAACCCCCTTTGTCAAAAGTGGTGATTTCAGGAGCTACAGTGGACGAAACGAACTTCTGTCTGGACCAAGTAAGTACAAACTCTCCTATGTTGCAATTTAAATCTTTACTTTTGTTTTGGGTTCCATGTTTTGCGGGGGCATCAACCTTTAAAAGGTCAGCCCTAGGTCCACGTGGGTTGTCTGAGGAAAGGCCACGTGTACATTCGAGCAGAGTAAAAACTGCACACATGTACATGCGACTGTCAGCATGACAGCCCGCATGGACCCCACTTAATGAATAAAAAATGTTAAAAAGTAAGGGCTAACCCTCCTGAACTTTGGTGTTTTGTAGGATGTATGTTCACTAGAGAGAAAGAGAGCATGAGGAAGTTAGTGAGTTGGTCGGGGAAGACCCCAATGATGTGGTCGTCTTGATGCAATGTGGGTTACTAAAGTTCTTTTTATGTCCTTTTATGCAGGTGCAACCTAGGCTACTGAATGCCTTGGTTGATTACTGACATCTGGATGCAAAGGCTTTCATGTTAGAGGGGCAGTCACTGGTGCCCACCACCAAGGACATATACTTTTTGACTGGCCTCTCAAGGAGAGGGGAACCAGTGAACTTCCGAACGTTTCCTTTGGGGCCACATAACATAGTGGAATTGATAGGCCTTTACTATGAGGCTGGGATAGATTGATCGAGCTCATAGGTGCCCATAAGAAATATTATTGACTTATCACTACAGGCGATTGTACTCCTCATTGGGTGGATGACTGGTTCTGCAGCTCTACATTAGGCATCCCGTGCACAGATGAATTGTGCAGTCCAGTGCTTGAATGCACAAATATTTGACTAGAGCACCACATTGCTAGAGTGTATGAAGAGGCAACTGACAGATTGTCGATTGCAGACATAGAGGAACTTCTGGTTCGGGACCGTTCTGTGCTCGTGTTTATTTGAGAGAGTTCCAAGCTTTAGTCCTTGACTAGTGGTACGAGGACATCAAGCCTCTCTTCTTACTATGTGTATATGGTCAGTATTGTTGCCACGACAGGGTGGTGGAAGGACTAATGAGTCCTTCGATAATGATTTCTTTTCTTGGCTATCGCGACAGATCCCAGTTATCGAGGATTACCCTTATGCAGGGATTGATTTTTTGAGGGATCCTGAGATACCAGTACCTCCTGGTGAGGAGCAAGGAGAGATGGGTAGGTCTCCATCTTTGTAGTAGTTTTTATTTTTTTTGAATCATATGTAATTTTTATGTCGGTTTTGTTATATATCATTTTTTTTTGTTATACCAGAGTATTTGATGGATATGCATTTGTTGTGTGCAGATGTGGGACCAATGCGACCTACTTACTATGCAAGGAACAAGCATCATCCTCGGCCAGGGGCCGCACTTGCTGCCACTGAGGGACCAACGGTAGCAAGAGATCTTCCAGTCGGGGAGGCTGAGAGGGTATTGAGACGAGTCGAGCGAAACTTTATTGCACTCACTCGCACGGTCCCTATGGTAGAAATTGAGGATTTGCCACCATCCATGTAGCCTCATGTAATGGGGGCACCACAGATGTGGGTCCAATTATTTCAGTGCTTAGAAAACACTATGGATCAGTACAACAGGCCCCCCCGCCCCTGATCTTAGTTAGACTTTTCACGTGCCACGAGCACTACTTGTATATATTTTTTGAGGGCATAATCCCCTTGACTCGTTATTGGTCATATTTTTGAGGTGCTTGCATCCATCTGTGTACTCTAGTTACTTATGATATTATATATGGATTTTTATGTCTTTTGTGTCTTACGGATCATTTGTGCAAAAAATGTATTTACATGTTTAAGTGAATGTCCTTTCATATGTGTGCACAATGCCAATCTAAAATTTAATTATCTAAAGTATCTGTAACTTGGTTTAATCTCCTAGGAACATGAAAATATGTAATATAATCAAAGTTTCATTCTAAGAGACGTACCCTAAAAAATCATCGGTGTAAAGTCGGATCATGAACCCAGTAGACTCTATTTAACTGAGACACAACAAGCTGAGTGTCGAGATAGACCCGGAGATGAGAGATACCAAATGACAAGGCGTCACGACGCAACTCAATAATTGCACTATACTCAGCGACATTATTTGTGGTGTCACCTAAGCATATACCTCTAGAAGATAATAACTGGCCTCGAGGTGTAAATATTGCCCAAGCTGTGGAGGCAAGCCTCTGAGTGTGTCGGCTAGCACCGTTCGCGTACCCAATGAACATCTTGGATTCACTTGACATCTGCCATAGTGAAAAAATATAACATCAACGACACATCCATAACACCAAAAGAAACTAGAAAGTAATAGTATAAAGACTATACATATGTTACAAAAAGTTACCCATGGTGACCTACCTATGAGTATTACTTCTTGAGGTAGAGCCTATTTCTAGGCTCCTCCAAAGCATTCCCTTCAAAGTCAACCAGACAATAAGCACCCTTTTTTAAAACCTCTTTTATGATGAAAGGTTTGAACCACATGGGTTTGAATTTTCCTGCCCCCAGGGGGTCCTTATCTTGGTCATAGACCAGAACAAGGTCGCCTTCAGAGAAAATCTGAGGATGAACAAACCTATCATACTGAAACTTGACTTTATGTTTGTGAGCCTCATTGGCCAGGGACGCATCACAACACTGTTCATTGAGCTGCTCAAGGTATACTAACCGTTCTTCAAGTGGAGAAGTGTCTGGCAATAATTGTACTGCCAACTTTAGGGACGAAATCTGACATTTGATAGGAAAGACTGTTTCTAGCCCGTATATGAGTTGAAAACATGAAAAACCAGTTGCAGTCTTAATAGACGTTTGGTAGGCCCATAATGTCGAGTATAACATCAAATGCCAATTTGACTTGGCTGAGTTGATTGTTTGTTGTAGGATGGTCTTAAGAGATTTGTTTACAGCTTCCACCTGACCATTTTCTTGGGGGTAGTAGGGTGATGAATGTTCTTTCTATAACCCAAGCTTTGATGTTAACTCGATCATCCTCTAGTTCTGAAAGTGACTGCCATGGTCAGTGACAATCTCCCTCGGGATGCTGAACCTTGCTATTATCTGGTTGAATAAAAAGAGAGTCACGGTTTCTCCATCATCCTTAAACGTTGGCATAGATTCAACCCACTTCGTGAAGTAGTCTACAACTATGATGATATAGCGGTGCCCCCTTGCTGAAGGATTGTTTCATGTAGTGTAATCAATCCCCCACTTGGTGAAGGGACCAACTGTGATGATAGGAAACATGGGAGTGGGGTGTGCCCTCATCTTTCGAGAAAAGATTTGGCATGGGTGGCCTTTCTTGACTAATTCGATACAATCTTTGATTAGTGTCAGCCAGAAGTAACCTACTCGTAGAATGTTTTGGGCTATTTCCAACCCAGATAGATGACCTCCACATGCTCCAGTATGGCAATCATTAAGCAGAATAACTTTTTCCTCGTGAGTGAGACATCGACGCAGGATGCAGTCTACCCCTCTCCGATACAACGTTTCATTGAGTATGAGATAATTCTTAGCCTAATGGCATATATGTCGATACTGATCACGAGAAGAAGAGGTGGGGCACTTCAAAGTCTGGAGATAGAAAAGCATATCTCTGTACTAGGGATCAGAAGATGTGATCAAAAACATATCTCCCCTGATAGGCGATTCTTCAGGCACAACATCACCTGACTCGACCGAAAGTTCCAAAATAAGTTCTACGAAGACCATTAACTTTTTGGATTTCGCTGAAGCAAAATCTAAGTCAAACTCCTAGAGGATGACTATCCATCTACTGATATTTTTGCCTATTACCCATCGTGTCAACATGTACTATAATGGATTCACAATAGCAATGATGGTGGTCTTGCAAAATAGAACATAATGACGGAACTGTTGAATAGCATGAATTGCTGCCAATGCAAGTTTTTCAATATGAGAATAATTGAGTTCCAGTCCTACAAGGCCTCAACTCAGGTAATAGATCACGTATTATGAGAACAAGTCATCCTCCTGAAATAAAACCATGCCAATGGTTGACTCTATTGCAGCCAGGTATAATAAGAAATATTTGTTATAGTTGGGTGGCCGGAGTAGAGGGGAAGTTGTGAGGGCATGTTTTAATGTGGCGAAAGAGCGTTGAGCAGCATTGTCCCAATAGAAAGGAATGTCTTTCTTCAGTAAGCACATAAAGCCCTTAGTGATCTCGGCATAGTTGGTGATGAAGTGCCTTAAAAAATTCACCTTGCCTTGTAGACTCTGAAGTTGAAGGATTGTGTGTGGGGGAGGCAACTGAAGTATTGCCTCAACCTTGAGAGGATCAAACATGATCCTTATCGTTGATACGATGAAACCTAACAAATGTCCCGATGTTACGCGTAAGCTACACTTGTTTGGATTCAAGCGAATCTGAAAGTAGCAACAATGCTCAAAGATAAGTCGGAGGTGTGTGGGATGATCCATTCTCTTGTGAGATCGAGATGCTAAATCATCTAAATTGTCCTCGACTATATGCTTGAGGTCATGGAAACCAAAAGACATGGCCCGTTGAAAGGTCGCTCCAGAATTTTTAAGACCAAAAGGCATCTTATGATATGTGAATGTGCCCCATGAATAGATGAATGTTGTTTTTTGCTTGTCTTCAGGTTTGATTTGTGTTTGATTATATCCTGAAAAATCTTCCATGAAAGAGAAGGCATCACAACTGACACATTCATTAATGATCTGGTCAATGAATGGTGTGGGAAAATTATCCTTTGGACAGGCCTTGTTCAAATCATGGAAGTCTATACATACACGAATTGTGCCTTGTTTTTTATTGACCAACACAGGATTTGACACCCATTGGGTCAAATGGATAGGATAGATAAAACCAACTTTTAGCAATTTCTCAACCTCAACCTTAATGGCTACTACTTTCCTAGGATTAACTCGATAAAGTTTCTGCCAAACAGTCTTGGCATCGGGATAAGTTGTGATTTCATGTTCGACTATTTTTGGATCGATGCCTATCATTTCCTCGTAAGACCAGACAAAAACGTCACGGAATTCTTTAAAAATATATGTATAGAGTTGAATCTCTCCGAGGGAGAAATCAACTCCAACGAAAACATTCTCCATAACACCAGGGTTTCGGGAGATATCTATCGGTAAGGTTTCAATGATAGTTTCCATATTACCCTCAACATAAACCTCATGTGTAGCTAAGGGATTAATAGGACAAGACCTATCTCCCATCATAGTCAAGGTGAATTCTCTGGCTTCGATTCTGCTTAACTCTCGGAGGAAGTATGATCTGTGATGAATATCTTCCCAGGGTTTGTACGGACTAGTCATTTCTTCAATTACTACTTCATCAGAGGGAAAGACTAATTCTAATGAATCAGTGTCACCGAGAGAACCCTGAGCCCAAATAGACTCTAGAAGTGGATCGAACTCTTGTGCAGGAGTTGGATCAGTGTTGGATGAAGCTTGCTAGACTAAAGAGTACGCTACTTTAGCTGCAGACAAGGGCATGGACATGCCCAGGTGCCCTGTCCCATCCATCGTGGCCGATGGGGAAGGAAGTATCCACGGATCGTTGAAGTAAGTCATGCAGAATGACGAAACTTGAAAAATCTCAACCTTATGGTGATTGGATATAAACTTGATATTGCCTTGAGGGGGTGGGTAATCGAAGGTACCCATCAAATATGGGCACAAACCAACCCCTATGTTGACCATGATTAGTTAAGGATTATCAATCATTGGGACCATGGATGCTCCCAATGAAGGGACAGGTTTGGAGAAAAACAATTGATCGATGGTCACAATCCAACCTTCATGTGGAAACAAAAAGACTCAAAAAAATGTAGCAACCATAGCTTGCATGGAATAAGTCCAACTCCTTCCTAACAAGAGGCTATAGTCAAGGGGCGTGTCGACTACTTCTACTTCAACACACACGGTCTTCCCTCCTAACTGCATGGGGAAAGAGAGAATGATACCATGTGGTCGAAACGAACGACCGTCAAAAGCAGTGAGGAGAGTAGGTGATAGAGACAAAACGGCCTAGCCAATGGCCTTCCAACATGCCAACGACATAACGCATGTCAAGGCGCCCTCATCAACCACTGTACAAAAGATATTTTGAGTAAAAGTTTTTGTGGGATAAGCCGCTACTATCTGAAATTCTACGTGGTAAGGCAGATGAGGTTTTAAGTCAGTTGTATCCAGCATGATTGTACCTGGATTACAAGTCTCGGTAGATCCTAAACCAGTTAACAAGGATTTCCTCTGGGAAGGGTAGATTTGGAGGACCTCCAAAGAGGACATTGCACAAGGGGTTTGTGATAAATCTTCCACCACGGAATAGTTCTAGGTGGCCCTTGCTTTTGGGTTGTGAGAATCTTTTTTGAACACACCTTTTGGGATGCATGTCATTGTTTCACCCAATGTCTTCTCAATCTGTAGAGGAAGATATGGGAGTTCGGCTTCTTTGTCCTTCTCATAAGTGCTTGGTTTACTATAGTCATGCACTCTAGTCGATATAAAAGTACCACCCTTCACCATATATACATTCGCGAATGTTGGGTTGTTCGAAGACGGAGAGGGTCCTTGGCTGACCCCTTTCATGCTTGCACAGGCTTGTGTTAGATTTTGTCCATGCTGAAATGGATTGGCTAACATAGCAGGTTGTTGCTGTGTCACAAACTTTTGGGCTTCTGTAAGCCGAGGAAATAGGTGGGTCAGGTGGTCTTCCATGCACAAGTTGCATGGATACCTCACCTTTTGTTTCTCAGTGTTGTCCCCACCAACATTATTGGTATGTTTTTTATCCCCCTTACCCTTATTTCGTTGTTTTTTCTTTCCTTCAGGATGTTGGGTGGCCTTTGGATTAGTCGATTGCACTGTGTGTACATCCAACGTTTTGGTAGGGGAGCAGTCAAATAAGTAGTTTGGCTGGCCCCTGTGTGTTGTATAGACAACTGTTGCAATTAATTCACTAGTTGCTCAGCGGGCTTTGTTTGTGCTGAACTAACAATACCATCAGCATGTGGTCTAGCTCTCTGTTTGGTTCTATCAAGTATTGAGCGTGGCACATTTGGCAAGATCTCGTATAATAAACTAGACTGAGAATAGATTAGCTCAAGTTGTTGAGCTCTCATGATGGAATCTTGTTCGGAGAATACTCTCGACGTCGTGACGTCTTTGGATAAATATGGGACCAAAGAATTAAGGAACCACTCGAGCAATAATGATGGTGGGACTAACACCTTAATTAAACTCTTTCGACGTCTCCATTCTTGGATGTGATCAGAGATATGGTCCGCTTTTGTCTGTGAGAAATTGGCCAACAATTTTGTGCCAACATCATATCTCACAGGTAACTGGAAATGGTTTAGGACATCCATCGCCAATTCACCGAAGGAAGAGTATCTTGAGCAATCGAGCTCAATGTACCATTTTGTGGCACTCCCAATGAGAGTACGTTGAAACAATCACAACTGTATGGAGTCATCTTTCAACGAGTTAGAGGAGCACCAAATATGAAAGGTAGTCACATGATCTTCTGGATCTTTGTTAGGATTGGCTTCAAACTTTGGGATGTTCGAAGGAAACTTCGTCAGCATAAGAGGCCAATGTGGATCATGAAAGATAGGGTCATTCAACAACCTTGTCAAGTATAACAAATGTAAGGTTTCCATAAAGGGAAGTTTAGTTTGTTGGTGATAAACTAGGAAAAAGGGACCTGGAGTTTGACTGGCACTAAGTTGCCAAGAAAAGTTTGGTTGCTGGCCTGGGTTCTGGTAAAAACCATGTCCATGACCAGCATATGGATTCTACATGTGAGGAGACATCATCGGCTTATTCCAAAAATAGGACATATATGGTTGGGCATGCATTACATTCGAAGGACTTTGGGAAGGGTTTCCCCATGTCGGTCCCATGGAGATAGGCATAGTACTTTGTCCTGGGTTCCATTGATTGTGAAAAAAATTACCTTATATTGACATTCCTGATGAGGGAACAAATCTCTGCCAAGAATTCCAAGGTCCTAATGTGGAAGAAGTTCCTGGGTGTGCCCCCTATGTAGGAATAGTACCCTGCATAGGAATAGGTGTTCTTAAACCAGGATGGCCCCCAGTCAGGAAAGCAGCAGATGAGAAGGCATTGTTACCAAATGCACTGAACAAAGAAAACGGTGTCAAAACTACCGGCGTATTATGTGAAGGTGGTCCTTGACTCCTTGCTCCAAATAAACTATGGTGTGCAGGCAGCCCGACGGATGGTTGGTGTGTGCCACCGAGTGAAGGGGACAAAGGAGGGATATGACCTCCTCTGTAAGGGAAAGAATTAAAGGGAGAGGAAGTGCCCCCCATGTGGCCTTGCAGAGGAGTGTTAGAGCTCCCTGCCCCCAGACCTGAAGTCTGTGAAGTGGAGTAGGAAAGTATAGGACTTGTACCTGAACTAGGCATCCCGTATGAGAACAGAGGGCCTATCACACTTGGTGTGAAAGGGGTTGTGGCAACTGCCAGAGACAGGATCGGACCACTATGCGAAGTAGAGGCGGTTAAGACCATGGTGGCTTGAATCAGTGACGGTGGGTTAGGAGGTGGAAAATCTCCTGTGGTGACAACCATAGTGGGAATTGAAGAATTCCTAGAAGGAGTAACAAAATTTGTTTCCATTGCTGTGTGCGACACTGTCTGGCACTCATAAAGGTGAATCGGTACGATGATGGGTGCCGAGAGATCAATGGTTGGGGTGTCAACTGGGCCAAGAGATTTATCTCTGAGGTCCAAAATAGTCGATTCCTCTAAATGTTGGTCGGGCATAATTTCTTGTGACCCGGTCCCTTCAAAAGACCCCTGTTGGTCTAGCTTTCATCTTAGTGGTGGTGGGGGTGGCTCAAGTGTAACCGGTGACATGCCCAGAAGCCTTTGTGACCAGAAGAGATCATGATCATCCACTGTGTGAGAATATCAAAGACACCCTAGGGAGTTCTATTCATTCAAAAACAACACACACTAAAAAATTCCCTATAAGATAAGACAGGAAAACACTAAATTAATTGGAAGAACAGTTACATCAACCAACATTAGAGAAACTTACTAGTGCAAGTGCAACTCGAACATGGAAGAACCCTCTGGGTATACTTTTCAAAACATGGTCTGATGTCTATCCTAGGTACCATGATATACCCTCGTAGTCACCTGTGTATGTCCCTAAAAAATATAGGCAACTAGGTTTCCAGCGCGCGAATAGTCACCAGGCGAGTACAGTCGAAAGTCGGGTAGACCACACTGAGCAGGGTATCAAGCCCGAAACCTGTCAAGGGTATCGAGAGAAAGTGGTCTAAAATACAACTGAGGACCTCAAATGGATTCAAGACCCACAAAGCTCCATGGAAAATGCAATTGACAGAATCCCAAGACAAGCCCTCTATATGTGTTCTCCACTATGATTGGTCTAACTTTGGAGGGGTTATCTCTACTACCTTTCTGCACGTGATGTCATGTTTATCCCCTGTGTTAGAGGAGGGTATTGGATAAATTTCATGATACTAGACTTGGACACTCCCTAACTAAGACTCCAATGTTTGATTTTTAATGGCCTTGAAGAGTTTCCTCTCCAACCTAATTCAAGGCCCTAATCCTGAACTAATTGGTTAACCCTACAAACATAAAAGTCTAATGAATTTTAGATTTAGCACTAATTTTATGGCTTGTCTTATGTCAAAGGTTATGAAAGTGAAACTAGTGATGTTTGAAAGATGAAAGTAAAAAGAAACAGAAAGATGGAAATAAAAACCTTCACTTAATGCAAACTTTAAACAACTTTTCAAATTAAAAAAAAATTCTAAGATCTTTGAACAACAAACTCAAAGTAGGATTTCACTCGACTACGAGCTACTTACGATTTAAGTAAACTGCCAAAAACTTATGAAAGAAAAGACTTTTCCCTGGTTACTAATTCAAAACAACACTTTTCAACCAAACAAAGAAATAAAAGATTTTTTTTTATTATTATTTGAATGCTCACAGAGAAAAAAGGAAAAATATCAACAAGTCAAAACCAAGAAAAACTTATGGCCTAAGAACAGATCGAAAAGAATCTCTTTTAAAATCACACACCGACAACTTAAAAATGGACTCTCACAGTTGTCTAAAAGCCCTTCAAAAGAAAATTTTCATGAAAACTTCTAAATGAAAAAGAAAGCTATGGCTGAGATCAAACCTAAGATATAGACTGTTATGACAAAGACTCAAAAACCTGAGAGGTATAAATCTTGTCAAGGGAAAGGATGACTGCCTCACCTTCAAAAAAAACTGTCCTCTACAAGCACATTGCTGACAGATCAACAAAAAGCATGTCCACGTGAGCTGTGTAGAGTCAGAGAGAATGTACACATGTGTTGGCCTTATACAGGCCACGTGTATCTCTGAAACTCTGAGACAAATAAAAGAAAACAATCTAAACTAGGCAGAGACCACTGATACTGAGAACCAGGATCTCTTAAACGCTCAGACACTTTCTTTAACAGCAAAAAGAAAACAATGTAAGGAAAAATTTGTAGAACAAACCAATCTGAGGTGAAACCTAAGTTATAGACTACAAACAACAAAGACTAGAANGAGTTCCAGAAAACCCCTGAGAATGACTAATTCTGACAGGGAAGAGGATGACTGCCTCAAAAATTTCTGGAATCATACACGCTATTGTTACTTCTTCAGCTAGCGTTTACACACTGGCTATAAGAATTTAAGGTGCGGGTACATGCGTGCAGACCTTATACAGGCCGTGTGTACCTCTGTGGGTCTCGGAAAAAAAAAATTACAGTCCAACAAAGAAACAGAGATGACTGGTATGGAAGATCAGAATCTCTATTAGCTCAGACTTTGCAGAAACTTCAAAAACAGGAAATGAAACCAGTTCTTAAAATACCCAAAAATATTCCCGAAAACTCTAGAGACTTCCCTAGTATGGTTGCCAATTCTGTTGTGGTGGGAAATCCCCCTATAGACTAGCATTTAGGGTTATATTATGCATGCAGATAAGACCAAAAGAATCCTACTTTCTACCATCGTCCCAAACCTAATCCCCATTTCTTTTAAGCAAATACATGGTTAGACGAACATACCTTGTTTCAGGCATTCGATGTCGATCCTTCTTCACGCTTGATCACTTGTTAGCATCTCTCCTCCCAAGACTGACCTGCATACAAAACAAGCGACAAACTATACATGCATTTTACCTACAAATTAATGGGTTAGAGATTCAAACATATATTCAATAAACTATGAAGAACTCATATAGTGGGAGGGGAAAAGCATTTCCTTATTAATTTTAATGAATCAACTTACAATGTCGAGACCGGCCATCACTCCATGAACCTAATCCTGGGCTCCTCTTCAAATGCCCTCCAACTTCTTTGCTCTATATCTCTCATTGCACAAGCATGACTAAAGGGTTGGGACAATGGGAATGTGCAATTGGGTAGAGTTTCTTTACTATCATTCTCCTCTTCCAAATGGGACCCCTACCTCATATTTTATAGGATAGAAGAAGCTAGGTATTTGGCCGAACCCTCGGCCATGCATGGCTAGATGGCTTAGTTAACTCACCCAAAGCTATGTGTTTCGTCGACAACTTTCCTTTTTTCGTGCTTTTGTAGGTACACGAGGGCTATTTTAGGTCAGCTAGCGTGTACACGCATGTAGTAATGGAGTAGGGCACATGGGCCTTTATAAAATAGGTTTTTTTAGAAGAGTTGTTCAGTAGTGTTTTGGAAAAGAAGGAATGAGATGGCCTGATGCCTGGTAAGCATGTCTAGTGCAAATTAGGGTTATAACAGTGAGATACATAGTTGGTACACTTCTTGGTTTATTTGTACAAGGTGTATGGTTGTTGTGTTAGTGATATACCATTGATATTGATACATTATTGATATATACACTTGGTATATTGATCCGAAATTGGATCCAGAAGCCGGATAGGGCTTGAAAAATGCTCAAAAATAAAAGTGCTCAGAATCTGACTAAACCAACGCCATTGCGTCCGTCTCATCTTCCTAATTCCGGTGGTATATTTACTTTGTAAAATGGGCTACTTATGCGAAAGTTATCATGTTCTGATCGGAAGCCCAAATAGGTAAAAAGTCAAAGGTCAACTGGTCAAAAGTCAATGCTGATGACATCAGCATGTTGACTATGCAGGAGATGACGTGGCACTCTCTGGCTGATGGTGATTGGGCAGGTTCGCTGACAAGGCAGGCATGTGGTAGGCAACTGGACCAGTCAATAATTGACAAGTGGCATTAATCCGTCAAATGGGGAGATGCCACGTGGCCTAGTCATGGGCAGCCACGTGGCACCCAGTCATCAGTTGAAGTGGCATGTTTCAAAAAAATTGTTTGGGGTCCATGGGATTTGAACCCATGACCACCACAAAGCCTAACACCTTAAGAAATGGTCCTTTACCAATGCGCCACATTAATTTTTATGTTATGAAACCCACATTATGAAATATATTGCAAAGTATTGAATGGAGAGGGGCCAGCGCTTAGCCCTTTGGGCTAGCGCTTGGCCATATGAACCCATATGACCCTATCAAGGGGGCGTGCATTGGGAAAAAGGGGGCTAGCACCCTATTATAACTATAAAGTGGGTTTATAACTAAATTTTGGGTTTTTTAACAATATTAAACCTATTTTTAATTAATTTTCTCCATTTTGGGAGTTATTGGGTAGTTTTGGAGCCTAACTTCTTGGAGGAAGTTGGATATGAGAAACTAACTTCCCAGCTATATAACCAAGGCATGTTTGAGGCCATAGGGGGGCATTCAGAGAAGATTTATGCTGAAGAGAAGCCAAGCCAAAGTCATTTTGAGGCAGAGAAGCTTTTGAGGAGGAGACGTTGTTGGACCATTTCTGGGAGCTCCGGATGTCCATTTTGCGTGCCATTTTCTTTGCATGGTTCTAGAGATCTGGAAGAACATGACCATATCAGTCTTGTATCCATTTGGCATTGCAGGGATGTACTTTTGAGAATTTGAACATAAATAAAGAAGCCTCCCCCAAAGAGAAAAGGCCCGGAGACGTAGGCAAAGTTGTGCCGAACTCCGTTATCAATCTGCATGTTATGGTTTGTTGTATTTTGTTGCATTTCAGATCTGCACATATGTATATGGCTGTTATAATTCCTTTTCTTTCCTCATTCTTCACTAATTTTCTCAAATGGTTAATTAACGCATGCAAAATTAAAACTCAACCATAAGTCATTAAAAAATCCTGACGGATCAAGTGG
>SNQJ01S0008998.1:16619-46652 GCA_010110895.2 Picea sitchensis
TTGGTTGGTATGACAGGTAAAAATGGTGAAGAGATTGATTGTAGAAGCAATTTGTTTCATATAAGGGTAATTATGCGGCACACTAAGATAGACACATTAATCAACAGTGGATCTCAATCTAATCTAATCTCAGAAGAATTGGTTAAGAAATTGGGGTTAAAAACACAAACACATCATAAGCCTTACACACATAAATGGATGAGCAATCATCATTAGATGCACATAACAAAATAGTGCACAATCAAATTTGGAATTTCATCTAAGTATGTGGACGAAGTAACTTGTGATATTGTGTCGTTAAGAGAATGTGGAATGATCTTAGGTAGTCCATACTTATTTGATCGTAAGGCAATCTTCTACAGGACAAAGAATCAATATCAATTCACTGAAGTAGGTCACGATTATGTGGTTCATGCTCATCGTGTTAAAGCAAATAAAACACTTCAAACAATGAAACAATTAACGAATGCAGTGCAAGTATGCAACAAACCAATAATTGTTTCAAATGAAGTAATTGATCTTAAGCAAGAACAAAATATGGTTGTTGAATGGAAAATCAATCATAAGTTGCTTCAAGATAAGCTCATGTCGTGCAGATATTTTAAGTATATCAGATCATTTGCAGTCGTCTTCTTGATACTATCATTAGAAATGTTTTCTACATGGATGATAGTGGCTTCAGTAAGATGTAACAGGGTTCAAATGGCTAACAATATACTGTCAGTTGTCATGATTGTGTTACAGTTGATCTTGCTGAGACAGGTGCACAGGATAGAGTTCAGAGACAGAGAGCAAGCTGGGTGGCCTATCCCGAGATTTTTGACTGGTCAGTAACCTTTTGGGGACCAAAAGGTCTTATTGTGTGGAGGTGTGATCCGAAATCAGATCCAGAAGCCTAATAGGGCTTGAAAAATGCTCAAAAATTAAAGTGCTTAGAATCTGACGAAACCAATTCCATTGCGTCCTTCTCGTCTTCTTGATTCCGAAGGTATATTTACTTTGTCAAACGGGCTCCGTATGCGAAATTTATCGCGTTCTGATCGAAAGCCCAAACAGGTAAAAAGTCAAAGGTCAACTGGTCAAAAGTCAATGTTGATGACATCAGCATGCTGACTGTGCAGGAGATGACATGGAACTCTTTGGCTGATGGTGATTGGGCAGGTTTCCTGACAAGGCAGACATGTGGCAGGCAACTGGACCAATCAATAACTGACAAGTGGCATTAATTCGTCAAATGGGGAGATGCCATGTCGCCCAGTCATGGGCAGCCACATGGCACCCAGTCATCAGTTGAAGTGGCATGTTTCAAAAAAATTGTTTGGGGTCCATGGGATTTGAACCCATGACCACCACCAAGCCTAACACCTTAAGAAATGGTTGTTTACCAATGCGCCACATTAATTTTTATGTTATGAAACCCACATTATGAAATATATTGCAAAGTATTGAATGGACAGGGGCCAGCGCTTAGCCCTTTGGGCTAGCGCTTGGCCATATGAACCCATATGACCCTGTCAAGGGGGCACGCACTGGGAAAAAGGGGGCTAGCACCCTATTATAACTATAAAGTGGGTTTATAACTAAATTTTGGGTTTTTTAACAATATTAAACCTATTTTTAATTAATTTTCTCCATTTTTGGGAGTTATTGGGTAGTTTTGGAGCCTAACTTCTTGGAGGAAGTTGGAGATGAGCAACTAACTTCCTAGATATATAACCAAGGCATGTTTGAGGTCATAGGGGGGCATTCAGAGAAGAATTATGCTGAAGAGAAGCCAAGCCAAAGTCATTTTGAGGCAGAGAAGCTTTTGAGGAGGAGACGCTGTCGGACCATTTCTGGGAGCTCCGGATG
The DNA here is from genome assembly GCA_010110895.2 of Picea sitchensis. Taxonomy (NCBI): domain Eukaryota; kingdom Viridiplantae; phylum Streptophyta; class Pinopsida; order Pinales; family Pinaceae; genus Picea; species Picea sitchensis. The sequence continues at coordinate 18,471 of SNQJ01S0008998.1, forward strand.
TCCGTTTTGCATGCCATTTTCTATGCATGTTTCTAGAGATATGGAAGAACATGACCAAATCAGTCTTGTATCCATTTGGCATTGCAGCGATGTACTTTTGAGAATTTGAACAGAAATAAAGAAGCCTCCCCCACATAGAAAAGGCCCGGAGACGTAGGCAAAGTTGTGTCGAACTCCATTATCAATCTGCGTGTTATGGTTTGTTGTATTTTGTTGCATTTCAGATATACACATATGTATATGGATGTTATAATTCCTTTTATTTCCTCATTCTTCACTAATTTTCTCAAATGGTTAATTAATGCATGCAAAATTAAAACTCAACCATAAGTCATTAAAAGATCCGACGGATCACATATGGTAGTACATGCATAGGAGACATCTCTTAGTGGTGATGGTACTTGGTTGAGATACACTCTTGGTATTACTTGCTCAACATATGTTATGGTACATGGTATAGTGTAGGACTGATGCTTGATATGGTATATGAGATACATTTAATGGTTGGCACATGGTATGGTATAAGGTAGAGGTATTTATGTGCATGGTTGATGTACATGGTTGATTTTCATGGTTGGCATATGGTATGGTATACAGTACAGGTACATGGTTGGTACATGGTTGATGTACATGATTGATTTTCATGGTTGGCATATGGTATGGTATACAGTACAAGTACATGGTTGGTACATGGTTGATGGTATAGGTTGATGGTACAGGTTGATGTATGGTAAAGGTTTGGTACATGATTGATGCACTTGTTTTGGTACATAGTTGATACACTTTTTATGGTACATGGTTGATGCACTTGATGGTATAGGTTGTGGTACAGGTGTATGCATGGTACATGTTGGTACATGGTTGAGACACATATTTTGTGATGGTATATAGTGATGTTGGAACATGCTTGGTTGAGGCATGTGTTTGTTAGACATATAGTTGAGATGTGTCTTTGATATATGATCCATGTGAGAGGATCTGGTTGAGTATCAATGAAAATGGCATTGACACTAATAGTATCAGTGACAGTGGAAATGATAGTGACAGTATCGATGACAGTGGCAGTGATAATGACAGTAATAGTGATAGTGGCACATACATAGATATTGATAGATTTGTAATAGAGTTTGTGATAGTGGCAGAGTCCACGACAGTTGGTCTACATTTATATCACAAGGTGGTAGGACGGGGCAAGGAAATGGGGTTGTAGCCTCCTTCTGGTTGGATCCAGAGAATTACGTAGTTGGAGCTTACTTCAGGTTGGAGCCTAAGAACTAGGTGGTTGTAGCCACCTTCCGGTTGGAGCCCGAGAACCTAGGGGGTTGTAGCCTCCTTTTGGTTTGAACCAAAGAATCAGGGACTTGTAGATTCCTTTAAGATGGAGCCTGAGAACAGGGGGTTGGAGCCTCCTTCTAGTTGTAGCTAGAGAATTGGGAAGTTGGTGCTTCTTATGAATGAATTCTTGATATATATAAGAAAGCATTATGTGGTTTTCTCCCATTTGGGTTTCCACGTAAATATTGGTGTATTGTGTTCTTGATGTGATGTTGATGTGAGGCTACTTATGTTTACATGCTTATGATATATTTATTGGATACATTCATAGATGATACATTGATGATATACTGCCAAGCACTATTGGTAAAGATAAATAATATATACTATGGTTAAAAGTCGAACAATTGCTCATTATTGATTCATGCCCCCTCTTAGTAATCCAACAGACTATTGAATCCTCAATATGACTGGGGTGGGTACATTAACTAGGGAGACTTCCAGGGGACCCAATTTTCTCAATACATACATCCTCAAGGTAAAGAGATTCATTTTGGGAAATACATTTTTTTTTCTTCTAACCATTGTCATTTATTGTAAAATGTAGGAGCTCTTGTTTAAAATACCATGTGTTACTGCAAATTTATAGTGAGTTTTATTTCACAATGTCATAGCCTATAGGGAACACAAGCCTGCTCTTACATATCAAAATAATAAATTCAGGATTCCAGCCTAGCCTATGTTGGTAGGGTTGCTTAAGCAAAGTCAGATTCCAATGGGGTTCTGTAGTAGTAAATAAATCTACATTGATTTTGAGCTGGAAAATCTCTAGGATTAAAATAGTTTTTTGTTTATTAGGAACTCATATTTTCATGATGGATTGGGAAGTTTAAAATAGTTTCTATGAATTTTGTATCATCACTATCTACTTGTTAATGATTTTACTCATGAAAATGTCTGTGATCCCAATCTATTTGTGAATGATTTTTGTAGATTTTAACCTTGTACAATATTTTACTGCACACAAATTTTCAATAAAAGAAAAGAAAAGATACAATGGAAAAATACACACATTACACAGATATTTTTCCCTTGGAAACACGAACCGGGAAAACCAACATATTATATATTCATTCATAGTGATACATTGTTGACAATACAATATACATATAGGAGCTAGTGGCATACAAAACCCTAACCCAATGACCTAGATTAGTCAACAACCCTAATTCCTTAACCGAAAATAGAAAACCATTGGCAAAAAACATGTGCCGAAAAACCTTCCAACAATGGACATGAAAATCAAGGCGACACGAAAAACGATGCAAAAATGTGGCACGTTACCTGAGGCAAAATCAAAATTCTCAATGATCCTGGGCACTGTCCAAATCACCCTCCTCAAAAGGTTCAATAAAACCACTTGCAATGGATGTGAGCAGTAAAATCCCATTAATCTATCATTGTGTGTTGTGAAGAGAGGGCAGGCCCTATGTCTAAGGATGTCAGTGTTGGTTAGACTTCACTCCTTCTATTAGTCTTTGGCTGACCCAGGTTCAAATCTACTATGGTTTCCAACAAAACCCTCCTAAAACTATCATCCCTCTTGGTAAACCAGAAGGAAAGACAATGCACAAGATGCATTTCATAGTCTCACCCAAGATAGTTCTTATGGGTGGCTACAATGCTCAGGTGCTTGTAGCCTGGGAATGAGTGGGGATATGGAATTAACCTCTGTGATCTTCATTTATTTTATCTAACATTCAACTTATGTGGATTAATCTATCATTATTACTCATGCATGTAAATTAACATATCTAACTAAGTCATCCATACATGTTTCTAACATCTAATCATTAACATCAAAGGATATACAAAACATTCAATCACATAACGCATGATCTACCATGGTTCACCCCTCCTGAGATACGGCCATAAATATTTGGCTTCTCTGCTCTCTTATTATTATGTTTCCAAAACTACAACTCCTCGCACATTAAAACTCTTCATCAGAACAGGTCGAGATCTACAATGAGGTGGACTAGATGACACCAGGCTCCTCGGCCTTGGATCTAACCCTCAAGATATACCTTGTTTTCTCTCCTCAGCTCAACAACTTACAACATAGATTGGAGACATCATAGTAACAATGACCAAAAACATGACCTCTGACTCTCGACCGAAGAACCCGAACCCCGACCTAGACCTCCTAGGTGCATATTTATACATGTTTTTGGCCTACCGACCATTATATATTCTTACCAAAACCCTAACCCTAGCATGGTTATGTCTTATTGCATGCGTGCCTCGCATGATTTCCTCCTATTCTTGTGTGTGTTGTTTTTCCTGCCAGTTGTATTTTCCTTCCTTATGCTTTATTCTCCAAAATCATTCTTTATTCCAAAATGGGCCTACACCCAAAAGGCCCCCAACACTAATATGTGGCTCGTCCCAAGCCACCTAGGCACTATGTTCCCCTTTGACAACATCTTCTAGACTGTGGAACTTGTCTGTCAATCTATTTCCTTGTGTTTGGACCTGCACGGCTTTTTCTGTAAGCGCTTTTAAGTTCTACACTGTGACTTCCTCTTGAACCATGGTTGTGCATTCCACTTGTGTCTGTTCCATGTTCTTCTTATCTGCCTCTAGCTGTGCAATCATATCTGTTTCTTTCTCTTGGAGGGGTTCCATCTGTGCCTGTCTCTCCTATTTGTGCGCCTACGTTGTCTTTAGTTCAACCTCTAATCTCTTTATCTCCTACATTCCTTTTAAATGCTCAATGATTCTCATCATCTTCTACCTCTACTTGAGGTCTTGGATTTCAGCACTGATCCTATCTTCCTGTTGGTCCCATTGCCAGACCTGCTCATCTTCCTCCAATTCTTTCCAAATTTGCGTTGTTCTGTCAAACAATTCTACTACTGTGTTAACTTGTTTCTCCAACTCTTGTAGTTGGAGTGAAAATTATTCTTTCATATACTCACTAACCTCTGGTGGAGTCATTAGAGTCATCCTTTGCTTGAGTTCCTCAATCTGTTTCTTGTATTGGTCAATATTTTGGGCAATATGATTGAGTTTTTCCTTCGTAGTTGGACTTTCAGCCTATGCGTTGTCCGGAAGGTGGTTGTATATTTTTGTCACCTCCTGTTCAATTTTATCTGTGAGCTCTTTTTATTCTTTGGTCTCAAACTTTACTTGTTCGAGCACGAGCTCCAATTCTTCCTTGTTAGTTTTTGTTTCCTACAATTCTTCTGCATCTGTCCTTCCGCATCTACTGCATGATGTTGACTTGGAGTCTGTACAACACATTTGTTGGTATCTTAGCCAATACCATGTCAACCTACACTACACATTTCAGTGGTGTCTGTGCTGGGGTTTCATCCATATGCAACATGCCACTAGTTACGTTGAATGTTGGACTTGCTTGAGCAGTTGTGTGAATCATGTGTTTGGTTTGTGGAGTAGTCCTTGTCTCCTTTGTTGTTTCTCCTTCGAGAATGGATGTTGTTCCCCTTTTCTACCTCTGCACGGTCCTGATTTTCTTGAGAACATATATTATTCCATCCATGTTGTCTTGTATCTTCCCCCTTTAATGCTTTTCTTCTTCAAAGTCTTCTATGACACGGTCTTACACCTTCTTAGCCACAAGATCAATGTCATGCTCTATGATTGTATATTCAGGAAGCTCTTTGTGTGCCTTCATCTTCTTGCACGTTCCTCCTGACTGAGAAATCCACCACTTAGGTGGCTCTGGTTCTTGGGGTGTAGATGCTGAGGGGGTTCCTTGTGTTCCCATAGCCCCTGCTCCTTTCTCTTTTTGTTGCGAGGCAGTATCCTTCTTTCCTTCATGTGCATCTTTTTTTCTAACTGTGTGTCCTTCTTTTCTACGCCCCCCTTCTTTTGTTGCACTGACTTTTGTGTTGGTTTCATATTTTTGGGTGCAAATTTGTCTTCGACAGGTGTCTTAATTTGTTCTGTGTCCACATCCATGCCCTTAGGTATCTCCTGATATAAGAATGGGATCTTCCAGTCATCGGGCCAATATCGACGTCTTCCTCCATGACACAACATCTCATTTGGAGCCACTCCTTTCCTAGATCCCTGCGCACTTGGATCCACATGTTTTTCTTAGATGCCTTGAATTTGGCGATGTCCTTAAACTGTGCAACTACCTCTAGATTTATTCTCCAAGTGTTGGCGATACTCTCTTGGATATCTGTGAAGTACCTAGGAAAGGTAAACATGTTTTTGCTTATGTGCTTGGTGTCGGAGTTTCTCCCCAATGATGTGTATTGAGATGCATGACACCGACCTATTCAGCTACAAAATTATGAATACGGGGGTTCTCTCCAACCCATCTACGTGATCAACATGAGTAGCCATGAGTAGTGTAACTCTATGCCGAGGTCTTGCACATATTTTTATTCCTCCATGAATAATTTCAATAGGTAAGGTGCCCAACTGAGTGACATGCCATTTTCACATAGCGCTACAACTGCAATGACCATGGAATGGAATTCTTCCTTGTGACACTTTCGAAGCATTTTACATGCCATGAGCTTAGTGGCCATCCATGTCATGATGTCACTAATCCTCTTGATGGTTATACCGTGCGACCCCCTCTCTGTGCCATATTTTATTTTCATTTGTTGTGCCAACATCTTCTCCTTGGTTTTGTCATTGAGGTACTGCGTGGGGTTCTCCCCCATTGATGAAATTCATATGATTGTTGTGATTAGCTCCACATCTATGGAGACAAGCTGCTCCATGAAGATGAATCCTCCATAGAGAACCATTATCAATTGCTTGATGCAGTTGTTCAACTCTTCCCCCCTCCCAAAGTGGGGAATCTCCAGTAGGTGGAGGATCCTAGTGTTTTCTATGCCAACTTCCCATGGCTTTCATTTTAGGACAGGGTCTCCAAAGGGTCATATCCCTATGCTATCCAAATAGACCTGTTGTGCAAATTCAGGGAATTTTTCCTCGTCGGCCACATCGTGGTTCAAGTACCTCAGTTTCTCCATACAACCTAGAAGTGTTGGCATGGTTTTCACTCCTTCTGGAATGCACAGGAGCACAATTTTTTCATTCGCCTGCCAGCACAGAGACTGCACCATAGGATGTTTTCCCTTCCACCTTGGTTGTTGACTAGAGGACTCTGCCTCCATCTATATCCTTTTTATATCAGAGTCTGGTTGGCTAGTGATATCCTCTACCTGACCCTCCTATTGTTGTGTGGTTTCAACTACGGTGTTTTTCGGTACTGTCACCTTTGTCTGTGCAGTAGCTTGGCCATTTACCTACGGGGCCCCTTCAGTCATCGTGGTTTCGGATGGGTTTCCTATATTGTGCATGGGATGTCCCTACCCACTACTGGTTGGGTCAACTTCCATGGCCGATGTAGTTGGACCCTACATTTCCTCCACCACTGGCGTAGGGTCTATGGGAGCTTCAGGAACGATGAAATTGCATCAACGTCGATGAATTACTCGATCTGTCTGGTTTCTAGTTTGAGCTCTTCTACCTCCCATGGTGCCCTACTACTCTGTGTTTTCCTCCCTACCTGGTTCGATGCACCTATTTTTTGTGGTGCCATCATGGGTAGTGATTGGTTTTCGCTAACTAACTCTTCACGGGTTCACCCTGTGTCAATTCACTTCGTCTCTGCGTGCTCTATCTCTCTGCAATTTCACAATGGGTCATATGTTGCCTGCATTCCCCTTTATATAGGCCAGTCGTGAAGCTTCTCGAAGAAGATTCCCCAACATTGATTAATTTAATGGCACTTTATTTGTACTTTTGCATTGAACTTCATAATTACTGCCAGTTGGTGCCTTTATCATAACCGCAATTTTTCAAATTTCCTCCTTTTTCCCATAATTGTTGCTAGCTTGCGCCTTTTCTCCATAACTTCCATTTTTCAAATTCCACCTTTTCTGACCGTTGAGCCTTTTTCCAGTGCATTGAGTTTTCCAAGTGCGGGTATGTCATTTAATCTTTGCGCGTGGACTTTTTCTTGTCTTCGCGCTAAGTCCATTTTTTCTATGCGTTGTCTTCTGATGTCTGGAACGATATCTCCATTGTTGTTGTTGTTACGAGGGAAAAAATCTCTATGGCTAGGGTAAACCACAACAAACAAGTATGATTACAGAAATCAACTCAATTCCAACATATGTTATATAAACTAATGTGCAAGATAAGAAAGAGGCCTGCCTTGATCCAACATTTGATGATGTTCCACCGTTGAGCACTTCGACCCAAAGCTTTATACCTACAACAAGTTTCCAACAAACAAGCAAAGAAATCATATAGTGATAATATAAAGGGGTTAGCACATTAGATAGCATAATCCATTAATAAACATAACAAACATGCCCATGGATAATAATCATATATTTGCACGATACAAATTGGTCGGGAAAGGAGTATTTCTATTAATAAATGATCAATAGAAGTGAAAACATTACAGACTTCCATGTCGGCACAGTTTGAAATCGAGAAACCAATTTCCTTTTAGTTGGGTCTCCACCACTTCAATCATCCATCAAAGGCAAGCTCATAGAAGGGAGACAATGAGATTCTCTCAACAATAAGGCAAGAGCTTGGGGGCTGAACACTGTGTTCAGACTTGAGGGACAAAAGGATGCAAACTCAATGTGAAGTAATTTCTCCAGAGTAACTTTGCTCTCAAAGTTGAATGATTTCTCCTCTTTTCCATAGTTCGGAATTGGCTCATTTATAGCCTTCAAATGGAACTGAAGGGCCAAGTCATAATGTTTCCAGTATATGGAAGGCCAAGGATCAAAGATCTCCTGTCATGACATGGAAACCCGACTTCATTTTTGTATTTTCCGGCACAAATATTGATATACGCACGTTGTAGTGGAGAAACCTACGTATACACATTCTGTATAGTATATAGGGAGCATATATGTGGAAAATTACTTATTTTTATCTCTGGAATCATCAAAAAAGGGATGACAAGTCTACATAGGGAAATGGAAAAAGGCCCTATGTGCAAGATTGCAATGGTGAGGTGAATCTTGCTATAACAGATGCCCCCTAATGTGTGAGATCAGAGGAGTATCTACAATGGCCGAAATACATTATAAACAACCTAGAAGTGGAGTGATGGGAACCTAGCTAGAAAGACTAGTTTCTCATTACATTCTGCACTAACTTTACATACATGGTTTCCCATAGGATACATTGAATATCCATGTGGAAAATATACCAAATAAGTGTCCATGGCCATGAATAGGCAAATATACAAATGTTGTTATATGCCACAAGCTGTCATAGTCACGAACAAGGCCCAGTAGTACTAGTCTCAAAACCAATCTGAAGATATCAGTATACAATGGCGTACAATATGATCTCCCATGATTACTGAAGTCAAAAGAGGTATTGGTTCAATGAAAAGGAAGAAACATCTCAAGAAATATGCGGCCACATAGTGATGTCTTCAAGTCTTCTACACTATCTGCCAAAGGTGCAATTCTACATCATGTGAATAAAGAAGTTGAGGTCGAACACAATGAGACATCGTTTGATTACTGTTCATTGAGGTATACTATTAACAAACATGAGACAACCGATCGATAATGAAACTAGGTATAAAGGCACCAAGTACATTCCTACAAGTGTGAATACAGGAGTTGGTGTCGAACACCTGAGGAATCCATTGATCAGGAGACATTGATGTATTCCCATATGTCAATGGTGAGAGAGCCTACCACTAATGACTGCAAGCCTCAAGGTAATCATAAAAATCTAGGTCCCATATCCAGAATAAATGAGATGGAGTCGATGGACAAAGACTCATTGAAAGGAGAGAATTAAGGCATCTCTCATCAGTCAACACAAGGAACAAAGAAGGAGCTTCATGATTTGGTGGAAATCGAACGAAGAACATGTTCATGAATCAACGACCCTGTGCATATTTGGTGTGTGCCAAATGCAAGAGGTACACGAAATAGACCCTCTGAATAGCAGCCAATGATGAAAATTGCTAACAAAGGCGAGGAAACCACTAATAAGGCTAATGACATCCAAGACACTGCACGAATCCCAAAGTGTGAATAGATCTCTTACCGTCAAACACAAGGGAAACCACCCAGACAGTGAACAATGATGAAATGTCAATTGTTGGTTTCAAGGTTACCTACCAATGATGAAAGTAGGACCAGGGTGCATGATAAAACCAAAGTATCATGTGACTCTGAGACAAACTGAGGGTATGGCCAACATGCAAAGTCAAGAGTTATGGGGAGTGGTCGACACAGGTTGATAGACTTCCTTTGAATAAGAGCATGAGACATATGGTAGACTCCGATAGCATAGGCTCAATGATATAACCATGAGATGCAGGAGGCATCAATAATGTTCTCCATAGGGACTGGAAGAATAACCAATCGGTAGAGAAAACCTTGTAACGAGATCAACTTCCTAAGGCCATGCTAAACCCAAAATTATGATGACACAAGGACTCAATAACTTTGTGCTCTGTTCAAAGGCGACATGACTTCTGCCAAATATAATATAGTACTCCCTTCCCACCCGTATTTTTTTGTTTTTTCATAACAAATGAATGCTATGATACTGAGGAGGAAACGAGTGTCGCAAGTAAGCAAAAATAGTTCTAGCAGTGGAACGTACATATGCTCAATGCAAGGAAATGCATGCAAGAGATGGACACTTGAGGTGATGTTCCCTCCTGGGTATAGGGTGTCAAATTGTGAAGGATGTAAACAAGGCTCTACTTGGTTGAGGATGCAAAATTGCTTAGGCAACAGTTTATAACGCGAAGTGATAACTGACTAAAGGCTCAATAATGCAAGCAAGGGCATGAGATGCAATCACAACTTGACACCAAAAAATGTCCTTTTTTATGTCTTTTAGTCTACTTGGTGTGAAAAAGGGGTAAAATTGTGCCAAATAGACATCCTTTCCATTCCGATTTATGAGTGTGAAAGAGACAAGTTCAGTCGACAATCCTTTCACTTTTTGAAAACGAGTTGGAAAAGAGCTTAAATTAAACTCAGTTTGGGAGTCTATGGGGTATAAGGCTGCATGTGTATGAGTGATAAATGAGGCTCATCATAACGCCATGTATCAACTATAATGGACTCCCGATCCTAAGGAAAAAATCTCAGCATGGGCACCAAATAATAAAGGAGAACTAACTAAGGCATCCATGTTAGATAAGTCTCTACCACTTGTTAACGACACTACTTATAGTAGATGGAAGGTTCTGTGTCACAACAAATGGGTTTGTACCTAAGGTGTAAAAAATGGTAGTCGATGGATAATGCAAAAATGCATGATGGAGTGAATACCTATCCTATATGCTAGGTTATGAAAATACCTGCCTGAGGTGACAAACGACCCACATAACGTTGAAATCCACAAGAAATCTAGGTCAAAACTACAAAATCCATCTCAAACCATTCTTGCATTAGTCCATACGGTGAAAAAATGGCACAAAACTATAGAAAGTGGGTAAAAATAGCTTATAAATAGTAATAAAATTGGAAATTACTATACTATTTTGATTTTTACCCAAATAGTGCAAGTTTGGACCAAAATACCTCCAATATTCAAATGGTGATTGTAGAAGCATCAGGCAATGAAATCACGAACCGTCTGGATCAGGTAAATCTACATCTCTTTCTCTTCAATTTCAGTGGATTACATTTTTGAATTAGGTTCCATTTTTTTAGTTTTTAAGGGAGAAAATTAGGAATTTTGGTGTACACGGGCTACCTTTGTTTAGGTCGCATATATGACGAGGTATACGCATCTGTGTGAAACACAGGGAGCATATATCGAGCCCTACAATGATTGTACTCAAAGGAATCCACGTAAATGAACGCAAATGACTAAAAAGAAGGGTTCTAACTCAAAAATTGATTTGTCCTTTCCAGGATGGTTCTTGAATGGAGATAATGAGAGCATGAGGAGGTAGATGCATTTGTGGATCGAGATTCGATGGCTCAAGCGGATCTAAAAATATGTGGCTTGTGTTATCACTCAAAGAAACTCCTTAGGGTTGTAGACTAAGGATGCTTGGTAACTTAAAAATAATGCGTAGGTATGCTTGGAACAATGGGATTATCAATGATTAATGTAATAGACAACTCATCATACATTCAAAAGAAATAGTGCTTTCAGGAAACAATAATCAGATCAAGTAATTTGAAAGGAGAGGATGAAGAACACTAATCTTGATTGCCAAATACAACTGGATGTAGAGATTAATGCAAGATAGAAAGAAATCCTTCACTTCAAGTCTATGAGCTCAATAAAGAGATAACAATCTTCATAAGCTAAGATAAACTGAAATAAAGTACAGAAAAGGAAACATGAATATTTCTGATATTGAAAGCGAAAGGAGACTGTAATTTTATTATGCAATAAGAGTCTATACAGTAGCACAGAAATGTGTTCCCAGTTTGAACCCTTGTTTGTTAGAAAAGCTAGGCATTTATAGCCTTTTACAATCAGTTTTTAAGATCCTGAAAACTTGGATCTGTATCTAAAAATAGCAAATCAAATTAACTAAGACAATCGATAACAAAGACTAGTGGCTAGACTAACATTCAAACTATCTTCCATATCAAAATTTGACATTTGTGCTTCATCAGCTTCTAGAATCTATTGTGTCATGAAAAAGTTAAAGGCACCTATCCTTGTAGCTGGATTTCTTCAATTACTCATAGTCGAAAATTTAGGAGACCGATTTAGCATGCGGTTTTCAAAACCTCAACGAATCTTTGATGTTGAGTATTTTCTGACTAAGTAGTTAATCCTTTAATTCTCTGGAACCTCTTTAAATCTTTTGAGAATCTCCCTGCTCCATATTTAGCTTTCAAAAATTATTTTTGTACTTTCACCAGCTAACTCACCTTATGATTCGCTGGTTAGCTGGTGAAAGCTTTGCCTTTCACCAGCTAACTAGTTGTAAATTTACCTTTTGCGCTGGTGAAAGCTCTACCTTGGCCCAAATGGAACTTTCACCTCCAAAACTGTTGTTCTATCAAAAACTCAGCGTGTCTCTGCTTTATCTCCTTGCATATTCACAACAACCTGAGCTAGCACTTGCAGATCTAGGTGTGACTTATGTTTTTGCTTCAATTTTCTAATCTTCTTGTTAAGGCGTTTTGCTAACCACCATAGACTGTTATAATCTTTGGTGATTTTCTTCTTTCTCTTCTTTTCCTTGACACTTTCATGAGCCAACTTTTCAAATGCAACATTTGTTTCTGCGAAATTATCAGACAGAGTTTTGTATCTCTCCTTAATTACTCTTTCTAAAACCTCCTATTGACCAATCACTTCTTTAAGTTGCTTGATATTTGTGTTTTCTTGGACTTTGAGCTCTTTGATGTTTCACCTTCATCAGTGTGAGTAAAAGTCTCATAATCCTATGCAAATTCCATGGAATGTTCAGGGATTTTAATGGTTGGACTTTCATCTTCTTGCTTTGGCTCTGTTTCTGAGTCTGTGTATGGTAGATTTAAAATATTTGTTTTCTTTTCTGTAGGCTGATCTGTAGTAGTTTCAAAATCTAACTTTTTCTTTGACCTGTGAGACTTTATACCAAAAATCCTATCTTCTGGTGGTTCTGGAAGAGTTCTCCTCTTCCTCGAGCTGCTTTGAGGAGTTAATTGCCTTTTTCCAGCCCTCTTCTTCTCATTCATGGGCTGAGTTTGGGTTTCGAAGCCTTCCCAAAAAAGAAAATGTTGCCAAGTCCTTCCTCTTTGTCTTAGCTCTTCCAGGATTATCAATTTGATTAGGCCAAAATAACAAAGACTATTTTTCATACTTAGAGGTTAAGCTCTAATCTTTTTGCAGACTTTAGTTAAGCTTTTGTGCAAGAAGAAAGCTAAATTTAGGAGAGTTTTCCCTGTAAAATGGTCTAAGAGCTTGAAATGGTATAGCATCAGTTTGTCGCACCTACCTTATGAGGTTATGTAGAGTTGGATGCCCTTGAACAAGTCCTGCCACTCATCCTCTAAATGAGAAACTGGCATGCTTTTCTTCCATGCATCATTTCTGAATTCTTCCTTAAGATATGCTCTGAAATTGAGGTTCTTGGTTTCTGTTGTTTTGAACCAACTCTGGCCTGATCTAGGTAAGCTGGTCTTTGTAGAAATGGTGGCTTCATCAACTATGATTTCTAAAGACTCGACACAGGCTTTATTTCCATGGTATGATTTAGCAAATGCTTCAGCTGTTGTTTGGTGACAGTCGTTCTGTAACTTCTCAACATATCCCATGCAGCCTACGTCTGAGAAGTGTTTTTGCACCTATGGATGCACCTGTAGAAAGGATAGACTGACTAATTCTTTCCTTAACAATGAACCACTTCATCTCTTTGCCATATGCAATTCGACCCCAGACAATTTTGCACACAAAAACACTGTAATCTGTTGTTTGAGCCGAGGTTTGGCGTTGGTGAAAACTCTCAGCATTGTCTTTCAAAAATGAAAACATATCATATTCCTGTGGATGATGCGTGTTGGGGATGTGAGGCATCAATTTGATGTCACCAACCGAGTAGTACCTCTCCTTTACCTGTGATGATGGATTTGAATTCGCCATCTCCAGCGCCATTATCTCGTGAAGCATGCATTTTTGAATATGATCCACTTTGAAATCCGGTTTAGATGTGCAAAACCGAATCTTCATCATTATCTGCTTTCACCAGCGCCTTATAATGATTACATAACGTGTGTTGAGCATGTCATCTTTTGATTTTGAAAACATGGAGAAAACACACGTATTTCACGCTTTCACCAGCTAACGGTCCATGGGGAAATGCTTCTTAACTGTTGAAAATCGCCACTTTCACCAGCTAATCATCAACTTTGAAACACGCGTTATATGTTGAAATTATTTTCATGAAATTTTAAAGAAAAGACCTTTATGTATCGTCTTATTTCTTAAATATGAATTAAAAACCTAAGTTTTGCCACTAGAAGAACTTAAAACAAAATGGAGAAAACTACCAATAACCATGCTATCAACCACAAAATGAAACCATAGTGACTGAATCATTTTGGGAGATAACATTTGGCTCAAACTGGGATGGACACGTCCCTATGAGGTGACCAAGAACCTAGCTAGACTCAGTAGCCTTTATTACAATTTAAAAAATTTGAAAAATAGTTTTGCTTAGTACCATTGGGCATGGAGTTATTCAAGTGATAGAAACAAAGAAAACAGAACTGAAAAGAATATGTACAAGTAGAACAGGGCTTTAAGAAAAATCCTTATGAATAGGTCTTTAGAAAGTGTCCATTGAAAGGGCCACCTGCTATTTCCTCGCCCGCAAGATTTTGGAGAACAAAGGTATTGTTCTGCTGAACTGCTATTATGATGAAAGGGCCTGTCCAGAGAGCATCAAATTTGCCATGTTTCCCCTTCTCTTGCCTTGCTGCATACCACTTTAAGACTATTTCCCCTATTTTGAAGATATTTGATTTGACTTTCTTGTCGAAGATCTCCTTCATTTTTCCTTGGTGTAATTCTGTCTTTTCCAAAAGTTGCTCTCTATCTTGCTATAACTCTACCAAATTATGAATTCTTCGAGTCAAATCACTTGGTTCAGAATCATTTTCTTGTAAAAACTTTGCAACTGGCAGTGCAAGTTGAACAGGAAATATGGCTTCAGTACCATATACCAACTTGAAAGGAGATGTACCAATTGATTTTTTACATGTAACCCTGTCAACCCACAAAGCAAATTTCATCTTGGAATCCCAAACTATGGTATTTTGTTTAAGCATCTTCTTTATAATTCTGACTAAACTCTTATTTGATGACTCAGCTAAGCCATTTCCTTGCGGATAGTAAGTAGTGGAATGTACTAGCTGAATTCCTAGCTCTTCACATAATTTTACCAAGTGCTTATCTTTAAATGCAGTAGCGTTATCAGTGACTATTCTCTTAGGGCAACCAAATATGGCAAATATGTTTTCTTGCAGAAAATTTATGATGACAGTATGATTGGCGTTCCTGGTAGGAATAGCCTCAATCCACTTTCTAAAATAATCAGTGGCAACAAGGATCCACCTGTGCTGACTACTAGAAGGCGGGTGAATCTCACCTATGAAATCTAGACCCCATTGTTGGAAAGGACCTGTGACCACTATAGGTTTCAGGGGAAGAGACTTCAGTTGTTGTTTGCCTTCAAATCTTTGGCACTTATCACATGTTCTCACAAACTCACACACATCTAAAAATAAGGATGGCCAGTAATAACCAGATCTTAAGATTTTATGTGCAGTGGTTTTCCAATAGTGATGTCCTCCACATTCACTATTATGGAATTCAATCATGACCTTAGTTGTTTCTTCTTGGTTCATGCACCTCAACAATAAACCTATTGGATTTTTCCAGAACAATAAGTTGCCATTGATGCATAAATTCATGGATTTGAGCTTTAAATCCCTTCCTTGTGTTTTTGTCAAATCCGAAGGGACTGATAAAGTTTGCATAAAATGAATAATGTGAATGTACCATTTGCAATTAGCTAGGTGAGATCAGACCTGCATTTCCTCACCTTCTTTATCCTCTGAAGACTGAACATTATCTGCATTAATACTTGCCAAATTTATTTCGAGCAGCTTACACTTTTCTTCTACCAGAAGTTTGGCAAGGCCCTGACCCTTCACAAGTTTTGTTGGTTTAATTTAAACATGAAATTCAATCAACTTTTCTATCCACTTACTCCTTTTTCCATCTATGTCGGGTTGTATAAGCACATCTTTAACTGAACTGGAGGGTACGAAAGCTATTACCTTGGCTTGAAGGATGTAAAACTCTGAAAGATTTCAATGACTTGATAAGTGCATATGCTTGTTTCTCTAATAATTCATACTTTACCTCTACATCCCTCAAGACCTTACTGAAGAAGGCAACCAACTGCTCCTGATCATCAACATTTTTCTGCAAGAGTACTACTGCAATTGTATCTCTTGAAGAAAATGAAAAAAAGTAAAATACCTTGGCGAAGTCGGGGCTGATCAAAACAGGGGTTGTTGTAATGGCTTCCTTGATAGCATTGAATGAGTGTTTGGCTTCTTCAGTCAATTTTACCTCAGATTCCTTTCTTAACATAGCAGTAATATGCTTTGTGAGTTCTGTAAAGTTTACTATAAACCTCCTGATAAAGTTTATAGTCCCAAGGAAAGACTGAATGTCCTTCTTTGATCTAGGAAGAGACAGATTTTTAATTGCTTCTACTCTTTTTGGGTCGATTTTCACCCCATCAGCTGAAACAATATGTCCAATTAATTTCCCTTCCTTAAGTGAAAAATTTGATTTTTTTGGATTAAGAGAAATGCCATACCTTCGACATTTTAGAAATGTCCTTTTTAAGTGCTGCAAATGAAGTTCATGGCTGCTCGAGAAAATAGTGATATCATCAAGATATATCATGACAAATTTATATTTCTCTCCAATGAAAGCAATGTCCATCTCCCTTTGGAATGTCTCTCCTGCATTCATCAATCCAAAGGGCATATTTTCGTACATAAACCTACCCCATGGAGTAGTAAAAGCAATCTTTTCTTTATCATCCAGATGGACAACAATCTAGTTGTATCCGGAAAACCCATCAATGAAAGACGTCACCTTTGATCCTAACACCTTCTGCAAAATATGTTCCATTTTGGGAAGAGGGTAGTTGTCCTTCCTAGAGCACTTATTCAAATTTCCGAAGTCGACACATAGTCTGATCTCCCCATTCTACTTTCTGACCGGCATGAGATTTACAATCCATTATGAATATCTAAGAGGTATGATGATGTGGGCATCCAATAGTTTTTTGATTTCCCTTTCCATTGTAGGCAGCAACAAAGGATTAAAAGATCTAAGTTTCTGCCTAAATGGCTTGGTATCTTTGTTTAAGGGAATCTTATGCTGAATTACCTCTGTGTCAAAAGTATTCAAGTCATCATATTGCCAAGCAAAGATGTCAGCAAAATCCTTTACCAATTCTCCATAATCAACCTTTTATTTTTCAGTCAAATGTGAAGCTAAGTTGACATTTCTAGGATCTTGTTCACTGGATACATTATACTGCAAAACTTCTTAATATTTTTCCCCATTTTCCAATTTGACAACCACATCATTATTATCAAAAAGCCTTTCCAAAGGGACCATACCTTTAGGAATTCTGTTGGTAGACGGTTGGACTATTTCATGTGCTACGATTTTTCTTCTCAATTTTGGCTTCTCAATTTCATCGTCATGTTCATTCTCCTGATTAATTTGCAAATCTACAAACTCATCTATCACTGCAAGAAATCTAGTGAGCTCAGCATCATCTTCGAAAACCTTCCAAAATTTTACATTATCAGGGAGGGATGGCCTATATTTAACTTGAATTTCATAATTCAATTTATGAGGTAGAGGGGGTATGAAAGCACAAGCCAACACAGCTAATGAATTAGCTAATTCATTCATTTCTCTGGGTACATATGAAATTTTAAAATCTGCAAAAGTATGAATCGCCCTCAAATATTCATCTTTGTATGCTTTCAACCTGACAAGTTTTGCTTGAAAGGACTTATTCACCTGCTAAATGATCAAATCTGCATCTCCGAATACCTGCAATCTTTTAATCTCCATCCCTTTGGCTGCATTTAGCCCCAAAAGTAGTGCCTCATACTCAACAATATTATTAGTCACTTTAAAATCAAGTTTAAAGGACAAATGAGAAGTTTTCTTAGAAGGGGAAATCAATACCACCCCCACTCCTGTTGATTCTTTGGTACAAGCACCATCAAAGAACATGGTCCAAAGATCGTCCTCTACTGCTTCTGTGGACTGAACTACGGGCTTTCTGAGCTGTAATGCATCTGGTAATGAATCATCAATTTTCAAAATACAAGATCCCATACCTGTGTCGACAGAATATATAGGATGATTGGATGGATTTTGTTCGTCACTGATTACATATGCCAACTGTGATTCCCTGTATAACCTTTTGTTCACCCCTCCAAAAATAGGGATAGTAGCGTAGGATATATCCATTTGAAGAGTGCCACCTAGCCTCTTCATCCATGATCTTGATAACAGACATCCAAATTTAAGTGGTATGTCTACCACTACTATATCCATAACCATAGTCTTCATGGATGCTTGGGTTAAAGTTACAGCCAAGTCCTTGATCATTCCAAGACATTTGACTTTTTGAGATTCAAAAGAGAAAAGATTGTGATAAGACTTGGTGATCTCCAGCCCAAGCTCATCCATGACCGCCTTTGGCATCAAATTGTGAGAAGCACCGGAGTCCAACAAACAGTTATGTAATGTTTTCTCATGAATATTTAGAGAGATGTAAAAGGGAGGACAACTTTCATCTCTATCTTCTATCATTTGGCCTAGAGTAATGGTTGGCTTTTCATCATATATGTTGATAATATCAACAAAATGGGATATATATTTGGGATCTAAAGTTTTGAGGATATCCTTTTTGAACATTTCATTTTTCATTAACTCGACTAGAGGAATAGGAATTTTAATTTTCTGTATTTCAGCCTCAAAATTGAATGAATATGGGACTTTATCAGAAGCTTTATCAGAGACCTTTACCTCATTCAAAGGAGCTTTCTGATTTCTTTGTTGTTCAACAGGGGCCTGACTTTCTGGAGTTTGATTCTTGATAGGGGCAACAGTCTTCTTGGGAGGAGCTGATGCTTTTTATTTTGAGGGATTTGTTTGTTGATTCTCTGATGTCTAATATTTTTTCTTAATAGGGGTTGTGCTCTTTTTGGGAGAGGCTGGTGCATTCTATTGGGTAGTATCATATTTAGATTGGAGATTACATCTATTCTTATCTTCTGTCGTGAAAATGCCATCATTGATAGGATTATCCTCTGTCTGTTCAGTCATCAATGCTTCTTCATAGTCGTGTTCTGTCAGATAAGATTTCCCTGTCTCTTCTCCATCACAATGAATATTATCTTCTCCATATTCTTGATAATCACCTTCGTCTTCATCCATCACAAAATTTTGAAGAGAGGCCTTTATTCTCTGATCTTCAGTAGGATTCTTTTCTCTTTGCAAAATCTGTGTTGGCTGATTATTTCTTCTGAAGTTGTTGGGATTTTGATTTGGGTTCCTGCCTGCATAATCATAAGTGCCTCTTCCCTTCACAGGCTGCTTATTTTCAATCTTGAGATTAGATATCTCAGAAGTTAGAGACTCTAGCATCTTAGCCATTTTATCAAACTTTGGGTCAGCACTTGATGAAGAAGAAGCTTCATTCCTTGGCCTTCTCCTATCAAAATTTCCCTTTAGCTTTTGAGAGGCTAAAATATTTGATTCCACCTCAATGGAAGCATCTTGCATGAGAGATAATTTTGGTGACCTCCTTTCTCTCAATAATAAACAAAAATCTGAGTCGAACGCATCAGAATATGTGATCTTGGCAGAAGCATCTGAAGGTTTTATCTCTGCTAGTATTTTACTATACATCCGGTTAAATATTTTAGTGAAATCAGAGACTGACTCACTATTTTGTTTCCTTAGATTTCTGAATTCTGTGATATAGTATACAAAATCTCTTCTATCACCCCAATGTTTCAAGAAGGTCTCATCCAATTGCTCAATTCCAGCTATGGAACCAACAGGGAGTTCTTTGAACCATTTCCTAGCATGGCCATCTAAGATTTGGACAAAAAATCGTGTCCAAACATCTTCCTCTTCAATATTAAGGTTTTCAGCATAACTGTAGAAAGCCTCAATATGTTCCTCAACAGACACATCAACTTCACCTGTGAAGTTGGGCATATACTTCTGATAGTCTCCCGTTGGCATGGCTGATACTGGGTTTCGCAATATAAGTGGTGCATATCTAGCAACTAGGATTTGTTGCATCTTCGTCAAAGGAGGTGGTGCAGCCATAACTGTCAGGGGTGAGAAAAGTGATGGTTTATTTTTCAAGTCTTCAACACTGGAGGAATGCGAAGGAGGTGAATCTTATAATAGGAAAGAGGTCTGATATGAGGCTTTGTAAAAATTTGCAAGCTGTCCAGCTAAGTTTTCTTCACCTTTAGCAGATAGCTCTTGGAGAAGATGTTCAATAGCAAGGAGGCTAGTATAAATGTTTAAATGACCTTCTTGTTGCTGAGAATGAAAAGACTCAAGAGAAGAAGAACTATGACTCCTTTCTAAAGTCTTGGATGATTACTGAGAATGAAAAGACTCAAGAGAAGAAGAACTATGACTCCTTTCTAAAGTCTTGGATGTTTTTTCAATCAAATTTGAAACTATCAATTTATCATCATTAGTATTTTCCTGTTGATCAAAAGGAGTTTGTTCTTCTATAGTATTTACAACTGTTTTTTCATCGGTACTCTTTGAAAAGAACTCAAATTTTTCTGTAGTAGATTTTCCAGAACTAAAAAGAGGATTACCTTTTGTATCTGATTTTGAAGCTTGACCCTGAATTGTCTTTCCTTTCCTGAGAATTATTTTTGGATTGGACACTGGTGTGATAGGTGATTCTTGAGGATTCACCCTAGTACTGATCCTCCTAGGAGCCAGGATGAACTTGTGGAGTCGCCAGATAGATAATTACAACCAAATAAAATGTCTAATCTTTGTCTATCATCAAAGATAAGCTCTGTGTCGTATCCCAAGAAATCAGAACTTAAATTTCGTCTCCCCGGCAACGGTGCCAATTTGTTATCACTCCAAGAAAATCCTTAGGGTTGTAGACTAAGGATGCTTGGTAACTTAAAAATAATGTGTAGGTATGCTTGGAACAATGGGATTCTCAATGATTAATGTAATAGACAACTCATCATACATTCAAAAGAAACAGTGCTTTCAGGAAACAATAATCAGATCAAGTAATTTGAAAGGAGAGGATGAAGAACACTAATCTTGATTACCAAATACAACTCGATGTA
Source organism: Picea sitchensis (assembly GCA_010110895.2). Taxonomy (NCBI): domain Eukaryota; kingdom Viridiplantae; phylum Streptophyta; class Pinopsida; order Pinales; family Pinaceae; genus Picea; species Picea sitchensis. The sequence continues at coordinate 39,674 of SNQJ01S0008998.1, forward strand.
GGGATTAATGCAAGATAGAAAGAAATCCTTCACTTCAAGTCTATGATCTCAATAAAGAGATAACAATCTTCATAAGCTAAGATAAACTGAAATAAAGTACAGAAAAGAAAACATGAATATTTCTGATATTGAAAGCAAAAGGAGACTGTAATTTTATTATGCAATAAGAGTCTATACAGTAGCACAAAAATGTGTTCCCAGTTTGAAACCTTGTCTCTTAGAAAAGATAGGCATTTATAGCCTTTTACAATCAGTTTTTAAGATCTTGAAAACTTGGATCTGTATCTAAAAATAACAAATCAAATTAACTAAGACAATCGATAACAAAGACTAGTGGCTAGGCTAGCATTCAAACTATCTTCCATATCAAAATTTGACATATGTGCTTCATCAGCTTTTAGAATCTGTTGTGTCATGAAAAGGTAAAGGCACCTGTCCTTGTAGATGTATTTCTTCAATTACTCGTAGTCGAAAATTTAGGAGATTGATTTAGCATGTGATTTTCAAAACCTCCACGAATCTCTGATGCTGAGTATTTTCTGACTAAGTAGTTAATCTTTTAATGCTCTGGAATCTCTTTAAATCCTTTGAAAATCGCCCTGCTCCATCTTTAGTTTTCAAAAATTATTTTTGTGCTTTCACCAACTAACTCACCTTATGATTCGCTGGTTAGCTGGTGAAAGCTCTGCCTTTCACCAGCTAACTGGTTGTAAATTTACCCTTTGCACTGATAAAAGCTCTGTCTTGGCCCAAAAGGAACTTTCACCTCCAAAACTGTTGTTCTATCAAAAACTCAACGTGTCTCTCCTTTATCTCCTTGCATATTCACAGCAACCTAAGCTAGCACTTGGAGATCTGGGTGTGACTTCTATTTTTGCTTCAATTTTCTAATCTTCCTCTTAAGGCGTTTTGCTAACCACCATAGACTATTATAATCTTTGGTGATTTTCTTCTTTATCTTCTTGTCCTTGACACTTTCACGAGCCAACTTTTCAAATGCAGCATTTGTTTCTACAAAATTATCAAACAGAGTTTTGTATCTCTCCTTAATTACTCTTTCTAAAACCTCCTATTGAGCAATCAGTTCTTTAAGTTGCTTGATTTTCTGTGTTTTCTTAGACTTTGTGCTCTTTGATGTTTCACCTTCATCAGTGTGAGTAAAAGTCTCACAATCCTGTGCAAATTCCATGGAATGTTCAGGGCTTTTAATGGCTGGACTTTCATCTTCTTGCTCTAGCTCTGTTTCTGAGTCTGTGTATGGTAGATTTAAAATATTTGTTTTCTTTTCTGTAGGCTTCTCTGTAGTAGTTTCAAAATCTAACTTTTTCTTTGACCTGTGAGACTTTATACCATAAATCCTATCTTCTGGTGGTCTTGGAAGAGTTCTCTTCTTCCTCGAGCTGCTTTGAGGAGTTAATTGCCTTTTTCCAGCCCTCTTCTACTCATTCATGGGCTGAGTTTGGGTTTCGAAGCCTTCCCAAAAAAGAACATGATGCCAAGTCCTTCCTCTTTGTCTTAGCTCTTCCAGGATTATCAATTTGATTAGGCCAAAATGACAAAGAGTGTTTTTCATACTTAGAGGTTCAACTCTAATCTTTTTACAGAATTTTGTTAAGCTTTTGTGCAAGAAGAAAGGTAAATCTAGGAGAGTTTTCCCTGTAAAATGGTCTAAGAGCTTGAAATGGTATAGCATCAGTTTGTCGTACCTACCTTCTGAAGTTATGTAGAGTTGGATGCCCTTGAACAAGTCCTGTCGCTCATCCTCTAAATGAGAAACTGGCATGCTTTTCTTCCATGCATCATTTCTGAATTCTTCCTTAAGATATGCTCTGAAATTGAGGTTCTTGGTTGCTGTTGTTTTGAACCAACTCTGGCCTGATCTAGGTAAGATGGTTGTTGTAGCAATGGTGGATTCATAAACTATGATTTCTAAAGACCCAACACAGGCTTTATTTCCATTGTATCATTTAGCAAATTCTTCAGTTGTTGTTTGGTGACAGTCGTTCTGTAACTTCTCAACATATCCCATGCAGCCTGCGTCTGAGAAGTGTTTTTGCACCTCTGGATGTGCCTGTAGAAAGGACAGAATTTATAACTATTTCCTTAACAATGAACCACTTCGTCTCCTTTCCATATGCAATTCAAACCCAAGACAATTTTGCACACAAAAACACTGTAATCTACTGTTTGAGCCGAGGTTTGGCACTGGTGAAAACTCTCGGCGTTGTCTTTCAAAAATGAAAACATATCGTATGCCTGTGGATGATGCATGTTAGGGATATGAGGCATCTATTTGATGTCACCAGCCAAGTAGTAGCGCTCCTTTACCTATGATGATGGATTTGAATTCGCCATCTCCAGCGCCATTATCTTGTGAAGCATGCATTTTTTAACACGATCCACTTTGAAATCTAGTTTAGACGTGCAAAATCGAATCTTCATCATTATCTGCTTTCACCAATGCCTTATAATGATTACGTGACATGTGTTGAGCATGTCATCTTTTTATTTTTGAAAACATGGAGAAAACACACGTATTTTTCTCTTTCACCAGCTAACGGTCCGTGGGGAAATGCTTCTTAACTGTTGAAAATCGCCGCTTTCTCCAGCTAATCATCAATTTTGAAACACTCATTAGCTATTGAAATTCTTTTCATGAAATTTTAAAGAAAATACCTTTATGGATCATCTTATTTCTAAAATATGAATTAAAAACCTAAGTTTTTCCACTAGAAGAACTTAAAACAAAATGGAGAAAACTACCAATAACCATGCTATCAACCGCAAAATGAAACCATAGTGACTGATTCATTTTGGGAGCTAACAACTTGTATATGTTTTGGGCCCTTAAAGGAATGAGGGCCCAAGTGAGGTTGTTGGAGATGTTGGTGGGTTACTGGGACCCTGATAGTGAAAGATTTATCCTTGATGGAAAACCATTGAGGATCGAAGTAGAGTAAATCTACTTCTTAATGGGTCTATCACTCTGAGGAGAGGTTGTAAACCTCAGGTCACACAGAGCAGGGTGTGGGATGAAGATAGAGGAGTACGTTGATGCCCATTATGTAGCAGGGACTCCAAAGGTGGGAATCCAACTCCCCATCCAGGAAATAAATAACCTCAGTTTGAACATCATTGTGCTTGTGCTTACCAGGATCACAGGTTCAGCCTCGTTGCATCAAGCATCGAGGCCACTCATGTTCTATGCAGTACAATGTATGAGACCCATTGTCTATGACTGGTGTGCCTCACTGCTGACCAATATGAAAGGTTAGTTGACAAAGTGCAAACATGGGAGTAAGCAATCGGTTTCTAGGTCTGGGACCTAGAATTGAGATCCTTCCTAGAGGACCACTCGATCCAGCCATGGCGCGGTGGACAGAGGTCATGAGATGACAGGGAGGAGGTAGGGTGTCAACACCCTACAATGATGATTTCTTTTAATGGTGGTGGTGACAACTCATTGCTTTGGAAAACTATCCCTATGAGGGGATTGACTTCAGAGGAGATCCAGACATGCCACTTCCACCAGGAACTACCTACTGGGACATAGGTAAAAAGTTTTTAAAATATTTCATTTTTTTGTATTTTTGTATTAAGGAACAAAAATATTTTTGGATGGTGCTTAAATATTAACTAGATACTCGTGTAACATAGATGTGGGTCCATGACGGACAGAGGGATTCCCTCAATATAGATGGAGGAACCAGGGAGATGAGGCGGCAGGAGGAGAAGCAGAGAGATTCCTACAAAACGTGTAGGGCAACATGTCTCGTTTGACACAGAGGATTCCAATGGTTCAGGTAGAGGATCTACCTGAAGCCATGAAGGGATAGGTGGTTGGTGTACCTAGAGCATGGGTATGACTCTTCTGATGTCTCACAAACTCCATGGTTTTCTACCATGACACACATCTGGTTCCACAAGCGTAGATGTCGTGGGTTATGTATATCGGTTGTATATGTGTAATACAATCTTGAGAGACTTTTTAACGGCCTCTACTTTCCCATTTTCCTGGGGGTAATAAGGAAAATAATGACCATGTATAAACCCCAGCTTAGATGCTAGTTCTTCTATCATCTCATTCTGAAAGTGACTGCCATGATCAATGACAATATCACTTGGGATATCGAACTGGGCGTTAATTTGGTTGAACACGAAGAAGGTTGCATTCTTCCCATTGGATTTCATGGTAGGAATGGCCTCAACCAACTTAGTAAAGTAGTCTATGGTCATGATAATGTGATGATGCCCCCCAGTCAAAGTTGGGTTGCAATCGACAAAATCTACCCCCCACTTGGTGAAGGGACCAACGATAATGACTTTGTGAATAGGGGTTGGATGCGAGTGCATTTTCCAAGTGAACACCTGGCAGGGGTGACACTTCTTAATCACTTCGATACAATCTTTAAAGATAGTAGGCTGGAAATAACCAACTCGCAATATTTTTTGGGTTGTCACAAGACCGGATATGTGACCACCACAAGCCCCTTTGTGGCAATCATTTAGGACTGACTCAGCCTCTTCATGAGTTAAGAAATGATGCAATATATCATCTATTCCTTGGTGATACAAAGTTTCGCTGACGATAGTGTACTTTTTGGCTTGGTATCTAATACATCATCATCCATCTCACCAGAGATGTTGAGCGAACTTCAAGGTTTGAAGATATAAGACAATGTCTCCATACTAGGGGTTAAATGACGAGACAAGGAAAATATGTCCATCCGAAAACAAATCAACATGGATAACATCCTCATCTAACCGTTTAAAATCGAATATTAACTCCGCAAATACTAGTGATTTCTTGGACTTTGTTGAAGCGAAGTCGAGATCAAATTCTTGTAACATGACAATCCATTTATTATATTTCCCCCTTATGATACACCTAGTAAGGACATATTGAAATAGATTGACATCGACAACCACCATAGTCTTGCCAAGTAATATATAGTGACGTAAATGTTGGACTATGTGAACGGAAACCAAAGATAGCTTTTCAATGTGAGAGTAATTAATCTCAGGACCGACTAAATTTTGACTACGATGGTAGATGATGTGCTCATGGAGCTCATCATCCTCCTGAACTAGAACCATACCAATCGTCTCCTCAGACGCGGCGATATAAAGCAATTAATCTCTATTGTAATCAGGAGACATCAATAGAGGGGCCGATACTAAGGCTCTCTTTAAAGAATCGAAAGACTCTCGGGCTTGCTCATCCTAGATAAAAGGGGTGTCTTTCTTCAAGAGGCACATGCAACCCTTAGTGATAATGGCACAATTCACTATAAACCGATGTAGAAAGTTAGCTTTCCCCTGTAAACCCTGAAGTTGTCTAATTTTGCAGAGGGGAGGCAATTGAAGTATTTCCTCAACCTTGAGAGGATCTACTATGATCCCAGTCTCGGAAAATAGGAATCCTAAGAGACAACCAGAACTAACACAAAAGATGCATTTGTGAGGGTTCAAACGGATTCTATAGTAAAGAAATCTTTGAAAACCAAGCCGAAGGTGGATAACATGATCCACTCTCTTGCGAGAGTGAGAAGCAAGATCATCAAAGTAATCTTTGACTATGTGTTTAAGATCATGAAAAGCGAAAGTCATGGCACGTTGGAAGGTTTCTCCAACGTTTTTAAGGCCAAAAGGAATTTTCCTGTATGAAAAATTACCCCAAGGACAAATAAATGTCGTCTTGTGTTGGTCCTTAGGTTTGATTTGGATTTGGTTATATCCTGAAAATCTGTCCATAAAAGAAAATATTTCGCTTCCCGCACACTCATTGAGAATTTTATCAATGAAAGGTGTGGGGAAGTTATCTTTAGGACAAGCCTTGTTCAGGTCACAAAATTCCATACATACACAGATAGTTCCTTGATTTTAATTCAGAGGAACGGGGTTGGATACCCATTCAATCAAAGGAACTGGGTAGATGAAGCTAGCATTAAGCAACTTCTCCACCTCTTCTTTAATAGCAAGGGCCTTCCTAGAATTCACAGCTCTAAGACGTTGCCTAAAAATTTTAGCATCTAGATAAGTTCTAATCTCATGTTCGACAATACGAGGGTCGATTCCTGGCATCTCTTCATATGACCAAGAAAACACGTCTCAAAATTCTTTGAAGAGTTCAGTGTAGATCAGAATTTCTTTTGGCAAACAATCTGCACCTATATTTACATTTTCAATATTGCCAGGGGTACGAGAGATATTGATTGTGATGGTAGGAGAAATACTCGCCATGTTTCCTTCGACATAAATTTCATGCGTATCAAGTGGAACTATGACGTGACCAACTATCTCACTCAAGGTAGACCGAAAATCATCTTGTTCGCTTCTTTCAAGACTTGGGAGAAAATAAGATCGATGATGCATATCATCCCAAAGTCTATCGGAACCATTCATGGCTTCGAGGATGGCTTCATCTGAAGGAAAATTCTCGTATAGGGAATCATTTGAACAAGATAACGAGGTGGCCCATACATGCCTAAGAACAAGATCCTCCTCGTCTGTTGGTGAGGTGACAGGATAGGGATCGACGGAAGAGTCAAGAACAACTTGATACACAATCTCCACTGTTGATAATGGTATGGCCATGCCAACATGCAACTGACCTTCACAGGACGAAGTTGGGGAAGGTAGGGTCCATGGATCACTAAAATAAGAAGTGCGGAAAGGAATGGACTTCCCTGTCAAAACATGCCTACTAGACATGGAAACAACTTGGTGATTCAGTGCCGAGAAGTCAAAAGTACCCATAAGGGAAGAATACATTCCGACACCGATATTCTTAGCTATCGGCTGTAATGTCCCCCACCTCTTACAGAGGTAATAAGGAGACTCAGTGGCCTAGGCACCCCCACTAGGTCATAGTCTCACACTGAAGGGGGGGGGAAGTCAAGAAGTTAAAATTTATATTTTTAAGTTGACTTAAGAAAGGAAAAGGAAAGGAGTAAAAGATAACTCAACAGAAAAATAG
>SNQJ01S0008998.1:53802-67883 GCA_010110895.2 Picea sitchensis
CAGATCTTTGCTTGTGCTTCTACATCTTGAATATATTGTGATCTCCATGTGTTGATGAATCTTGTATGCACTTAATAACTCAATAAATCAGTAGTAGTTAGTGATTCCAAGAAAGAATTTGGCTTGGGATCATTACATCGGCTCAGAATTGTCAATCATAGGGATCGACCGTCCAACAGATGCATTAGGACTAGAATATGCAAAGGATAACTGATCGATCATCACAATCTTCCCTTGATGAGAAAAACAAAGAGTACGGAAGATGGATGATACGATGACGACCATAGCATAGGTCCAATTGCATCCTAGTAACAGGTTATAATCAAGAGGCACATCAACTACCTCTACCTCCACCTCTACCGTCTTCCCACCTAACTGGACCGGAAAGGCGGGGAGAATACCGTGAGGGCAGAAGGAATGACCGTCGAAGGTAGTCAACATGTTCGATGACTTGGAAAGAGTTGAAGAATCAAGAGCTTTCCAATAGACCAGGGACATCACGCAAGTGGAAGCACCTTCATCAAAAATCGCATGTTTGATGGTATACTTGGAATACTCCACATGGATTTGGAAGGCCCCATGGTAAGGTAAGCAAGGCTTCACATCTGTGACATCAAACTTGATAACTTTTGAGCCACTAGGTTCAAGAGATCCTAAGGCAGAGAGTAAGGCATTCCTATGTGAGGGACACGTCTGGAGTACCTCCAAAGTCGACATCGCACAAGAGGTTTGGCCTAGATCCTCAACAATAGAGTAGTTATGGGTGGCTCTAGCATTAGGGTTGTGGGTAGAGTGCTTGAGTACTCCTTTTGGAATACGAGGCGGTGGCTCTAGTTTCTCAATCTGTAAGTTCATCTCTAGAGGGGGAGGAGGATCTTTTAGACCGGTACTAACTTTTGAAGAGATATAATCTCAAGAGTGAGTAGCTATATCAATTTTTGCATCAAGCATATTGATACAAAAACGGTAGCCACCTTGCGACGGTGGGTTTTGACTTCCACCGGCTGCATTTTTGGCATTAGAGGAGCTCGAGGCCATGTGTTGGTTATGTGGGAATGGATTCGTCAGCGTGGTGGGAAGTATATTTGAAATCCTCGCATCTTCTGAAAGCTTGGGGCATAAATGTGTAAGGTGTTCATCGGTACAAAGTTTACAAGGAAACTTCACCTTACATTTCTCTTTCTTTCCCTCTCTAGCATTATTATTCGGCTTCCCATTATTATCATTGTCCTTGGGTTTACTACCATTTTTCCCACCCTTACGATTATTTCAACCTTTCCTTTATTCCCTCCTGGTTGCTGGTCACCATTTGGGTTTTTCGATGATTGCACAGAATGCACATTCACCGAATGAGTGGGATTAGAGGACACATATGAAGCTAGCCCTCCAGCAGACTGGCCTAGAGAAAATTTCTTCAAGTGGATTGTCGCAAAGTCTGTGGACTTTACATTGGTAGAACCTACAATACCATCGGCATGAGGTTCATGTTTAGGGTTTGGCAAAACATACAATACCATTGGTAGATTAACTATGGCCAGAAAAGGGAGGTGAGGTTGTGACATCTAGACCCAACCTCCCATGAAATATTATGCGTTGGGAATTGTGTTCCATCCAGGATTCTGATAAGAACCATATCCTTGTCCGGGATTGTAAGGCCCTCCTCCAAGATGATTCATATAAGGTGGGTTGGGCATCATTCCGGCAGGAATGTTATGATGAGGATTATGAAAATTTCCCCCAGCCGGATTATATCTGGGCTGGGGGTTATAAAAACTACCCCCAACTAGATTGGATCCAGGTTGGGGGTTGCCCAAAGTGTAAGACTCACCTCCTCTAGGTGGGAACCCATAGGATTGAAGTGGATTCATCATGCCAAAAGTATTGGTTGGAATCGGCACCAAGGAGGTAGGAATATAGGATGAAACTTGTCCACCAGGTTGGTTGTTCCACCCAGTAGTAGTAGGATTAGACCCAGGGTTAAAAGCAGGAACACTTCCTAAATAAGGGTTCATTTGAGGGATATGAGAACCACCAAACGAAAAATGAGTATAAGGAGGTGTAGTGCCCCCAAGTCCCATGCTAGCATTAGGACCATCAACTGGGATGGCATTTGAAAACTATGAAGTAAATTTGGCCATGCCATAGGAAAATGGATTATAAGCCATAGGGATGGACTAGACATTGTAACCCGACAAGTGGCCAAGCCCCCCAAAAGGTTGTGAGGCAAGAGATGGATAATTAACTATAGGCCGAGCCATAGTATTGACACGTGCCTCCGGTACTACAACTATAGTGGTTGCAGGAGTCGAAGGGGTGCCATTAACTATAGTGGGTATGGGAGTTGAAGAGCTTGCAATGTTTTGAATACTAGATTCAGTACTCATCCTTGTGGAACCACAAGTCTGAAAGGTGGATGTGTGTGTACCATGCCTAATAAATCTACGCCTTTTAGAAGGCAAGAAATCGAAATTTGGTGGTAACTGTAACAACTGACGGGACCGATGGGGATGTTGGATTGACTCCATGACGACTTATTACAATGAAATTCAAATGGCCAATATGCATGCAAACCAGCTAAAGTGGATGAGTGGCATCCCTTGCTAAATAAGGTATGTCTCATCCAAGAGGGACTTTAGACTCCTCGCTAAAGTTTGGAGGTAACAAAATTAGTTATAGGGGCCCTCGTGGGCTTAACAACTAGTCGATCAGACCCCCCTAGAGAGGTAATCCTCCATAAATTTTGTGTGTTGTTCGACCCTTATCTGACCCAGGGTACAAGCAGAATAACCCCTGCAAGTAACCTATCAAGTACCTAAGTCAAGCAACTAATAATCCACTGTATAACTGATGCACAGGTGAGCAGTCGTAAGTTTGGATCACCGTATGGGTAGGGTCGAAAATCTTGAAACCTTGAAAGCACTACCTCTCATGGAGGTATGGTCACTAGAAAGATCCCCATATATGAATAAATCCATAGAAATATCTATGATGCTAGGAAAATATCCGGGGGATATCCCTTCAACCAACTTTGTGCGACCTCGTGATTAACTCCAGTGTGAGCAGAGCCTCCTGATCTTACCAATTATACAATGGAATTCTCAACTCCATTTATCAAACACATATGTTGATTTAATTGCCTTGGAGAAGTTTACTCACAAAATCCTATTCCAAGGCACTAAATCCTAGACTAGCTTTTGCAACCTAGAAAATAAAATCGTGACTAATAAATTTTATTTTAAAGAGTAAATTTTATTTCCCCTGATTACTCAAAAAGTTATGGAAGTGAAACTCATGATGTTATGACTTTGCAAGAAAGTAAATATGAATATAATGCAAAGTATAACTCTAATTGTTAAATGAATGATATGCTTATAAAAATAATGCAATTTTCGATTTCAACTCTACAATTCAGAATTAAAATGCAATCTTTCACTAAATGAGCTAATCTAATGATAAATATTCTGAAAGACAAAAATGCCAACCAATGCAAAAGGCCTATTTTTTTGTATTTTCAATATACTAAAAAGAAAATGCATGGACCGATAAGAAACTTGATATATAAAAATTCTACTGTGTATAAAAGCAATAACTTAAGCAGAATACCAAGCAGCCAAGAAAACAACCCAGAGTACAAGGAAAATAAAAAATGAAAAGATGAGAAAGACTACGCCAAAAAATTCAACTCCAAACAAGTTTCCCGTGAACCCATAGAAGCTTAACAGGAACTACAGAGACCTAAGAAGGCTCAACAATCATCAAATCCCACCCAGCAAACACCAAACCAAGAAAATAGAAAAGGAAAAGTGGTATACGCGACTGTTCAGGAAAACAGAGCGTATATACGCAGCTTGCAGTGAGACAGCCCGCGTGTATACATGACTATCAGGGCAATAGGGCGAATACAGGCTTTAAAAAAAGGCCATGCAAGGGGGAAAAAGGCTGAAAACTCAGACCCAGAGTGAACAGAATCTGTCAAGTAGAGATATGACAAGGACCATAAAGGAAAAAGAGAAATGTAAGGAGAAACAACAATTCAAACCCTTAAAAAGAAAATCTCTCCAGTGGAGTCGCCATTTCTGTAATGAGGGAAAAACTCTTTATGGCTAGGGTAAACCACAACAGATAGGTATGACTGCAAAAATCAACTTAGTTCCAACATATGCTATATAAACTAATGTGAAAGATAAGAAAGAGGCCTACCTCGATCCAACATTTGATGATATTCTATCGTTGAACACTTCGACCAAAAGCTTTATACCTGCAACAAGTTTCCAACAAACAAGCAGAGCAAGCATATAGTGATAATATAAATGGGTTAGCACATTAGATAGCATAATCCATTAATAAATATAAAAAACATGCCCATGGATAATAATAATATATTTGTACAATACCAATTAGAGGGGAAAGAGTATTTCTATTAATAAATGATCAGCAGAAGCGAAAACATTACAGACTTCCATGTCGGCATGGTTCGAAATCGAGAAACCAAGTTCCTTTCAACTGGGTCTCCACCACTTCAATCCTCCATCAAAGGAAATATCATAGAAGGGAGAGAATGAGGTTCTCTCAACAATAAGGGAAGAGCTTGGGGGCTGAACACTGTGTTCAGACTTGAGGGACAAAAGGATGTAGACTCAATGTGAAGTAATTTCTCCAGAGTAACTTTGCTCACAAAGTTGAATGCTTTCTCCTCTTTTCCATAGTTTGGAATTGGCTCATTTATAGCCTTCAAATGGAATTGAAGGGTGGATTCATAATGTTTCCAGTATATGGAAGGCCAAGGATCAGAGATCTCCTATCATAACATGGAAACCCGACTTCATTTTTGTATTTTCTAGCATAAATCCCTATGTACACGAGCTGTAGTGGAGCATCCTATGTATACGCATGTTGTATAATAGATAGGGCACGTATATGTGGAAAATACTTATTTTTAGCTCTGGAATCATCAAAAAGGGATGACAAGTCTGCATAGGGAAATGTAAAAAGGCCCTTTGTGCAAGATTGCAATGGCGAGGCAAATCTTGCTATAATAGCTACGCGCAATCTTCTTTTTCTTTTTTCCAAGTATAGTAAACTATATACATATATCTTTACTGTGCGGTAACTTCCTAAGTACTATGAGTTTGACTATCCTTATATAGTTTCAGTCGACTCCCAGTGATCATTCCTCTGAGTTATGTACCTCCTAAATATTTCAACTATACATCTCCCCCATTTGTGACAATATTCACTTCATATGGTCCCAACTAATGGATTTTGAATTTTCCTGGGTGCTGAAGAAATTTATTGTCATACACAAAGACTAGGTCTCCCTCCTTGAAACTCTTCCTTTTAATATCTCTTTCATGCCAAGATTTTTCCCTTGCTTTCTATACTTCTTGGTGAAATCCTGCTAGAATCCTATCTTGTTCCATCACCATCAGATGACTTGGCCTTTCTTGTACTGCACCTAATTCTGTCATTTTAGTGATTGTTGCTACATGCAGACTAGGTACCAAGAATTCTAATGGCACCATTGCTTCTTATCCATACACCAACCTGAATGGTGTCTTCCCTATCAAATTTTTGCATGTAGTCGTGTATGCCCATAATACTATTGGTATCTTCAAGTCCCAATCGTCCCTGTTGACATTGCAGATCTTTGTCAATGCATTCTCTAAGATCTTATTAAAGTCTTCCATTGTTCCATTTGCTTGAGGGTGATATGGTGTACTCTTTTGATGATAGACTTCAAACTCCTCACTCATAGCCTTGATAGTACTATTGATGAAGTGAGTTACTTGGTCACCATCAAAATCCTTGGGCATCCAAACCTAGTGATCACTTGCTCAAACAAGAAGTGTGTTGTTGTCTCTGCACTACAATATTTTACTAGTGCTGCTTCTTCCCATCTCACTAAGTACTATGTCACAGTAATGATATACCTTTCTCCTGACCTCTTTACTGGTGGATTAATTGGTCCCACAAAATCTATTACACATTTTTCGAATACTTGCAAGGTTACTTGTGGTCATAGGGGCATCTCATCCTATCTATTAGGTTTACCAACCCTCTGACATACATCACATCTATGGCAGTAGTCCTTTGCATCTCTATGGATGGTTTGCCACCATAGTCCTGCGTGCAATACCTTTTGTGCAGTAGCTTTACCTACATAATGTCCTCCAACTATTCCCTCATGAGCCTCTGCTAAAATCCTAGGCATTTCATGTTATAGTACACATCTTCTCAATATGTTGTTTGTGCCCATCTTGTATAAGTGTCCTGAAATCAATTGATAGTATGCATCTCTGACTGCCATATTTTTCTTTTGTGTAGTGTTGAATTCTTGTGGCGCAGTCCCTCAAGTATTGAATGATGTTAGAAAAATATTCATCAGCTACTTGGAGTGAAAATAACTGTGCATCATGGAATTTTTCCTCTAAATTCATAGGTTCCTCTCCATTGGTGATCCTTGATAGGTGGTCGAGTCCTACATTCAACTTCCCTGGCTTGACTATCACTTCAAATTCAAACTCTTGAAACAACAGTAACCATCTACAGATCCTCCCTCCAATATTGGCTTATTGACTAGGTATTTGAGGGCAGAACGATCTGTCAACATTTTAAAATGTTTCCCAAGTAGATAGTGTTTGAACTTCTATAGTGCATATACCATTTCTAGGCCTTCTCTTTCTGTGGTATTGTAGTTCTTCTCTGAATCTGACAATTTTCTCCTTGCAAATTCTATAGGATGGTCTAATTCTCCTGCTCTTGGTTGTGCCATAATAACTCCAAGTGCTATGGCTGATGCATCTACATGCACATCTTCTCTTTTAGAGTGTCCAATGCTCGGTGACAATCCTCATTCCACTAAAATGTACTATATTTCCTCAACAGTTTCTCCATCGATGCAATGATCTGTGCATACCCTTTTATGAATTTTCTATAGTATCCTATGTGTCCCAATGTTTCTCTGAACTGAAGTACTAATTTTGGTAGTGGTAAATTGACAATCACTGCAATCTTGGCAAGATCTACTAGACAGCCTTGTTTGCACACTATATGGCCCAACAGTATCCCAAAAGGTGTCCCAAAGATGCACTACTTGATATTTAATGATATCTGACACTTCTTTCATCTTTCCAACATCATCCTTAATACCTCTACATGATCTTTCAACATGTTGTAGATTGTCCAATCATCCGGGTATACTTCTAAAAACTGATGGATGAATTCTTTGAATGAAGCTATGACTACTCTTGAGAATATTGCTGGTGCATTCTTCAGTCCAAAAGACATGACTGTGTACTGGTAGGATCCTCATTCCGTGGAAAGGTCTTGTACCTATCTTTTGGAGCTATATTTATCTTATGGTATCTTGATAATCCATCTGTGAATGAGTAGGCTTCTTGGCCTCCTACATTCTCTAATAATTCATTTGTGAAAGGGGTGGGAAAAGGGTCATGTAGGAAAGAATCATTAAACTTCTTCAAATTGACACATATCCTTATGTCTCCTTGCTTATTCTCTTGAACTACCATAGGGATTACCCATTTAGATTCCTCCATTGGTTCTATGATACCAGCTTCCAACATTCTATCAATTTCATCTTTTACTTTCTGCTTATATATTGGGTTCAGCCTATACGGTCGTTGCATGATTGATCTAGCCTCAGGTTTGAGAGGTATATTCATCTCTCCTAACTCTCCTTCTATTCCTTTCATCTCTATAGAGTTTTTTGGTAACATGTCATTTTACTCGCACAGTAACTCTGTTATTCTTTCTATTGTCTATTCATCCCAGTAATCCCCAATACTGGCCATTTTGGGATTGTCATTTGTCCCAATATTTACTTTCTTCACTTTGATTGGTGAAAAAAATACTTCTAATTTGATATATGGACCTTCCACCTCTCTTTATCCTTCAATTTTTGTAATTTGAATGTTGGGTGGGTCATTATCATCTGGTGCTTCTTCCTGCACATGGTAGCATGAAAGTAGTTCTTTCACTGTCTGTCTATTCTGCTATTGATACTCTATTATAAGTTCAACCTCTGGTTCTTGAATGAATATTACCCCTCTGATCTGTTTGAGTGATGAATACATGTTGGGGTTCTCATGTTCAAATGAGAAAGTGACTATAAAATTCTACTGTAATGTTGTCCATTCTGTAGTGCCTCTGTGCAATTCCTGATCTACATACCAGTTTGTTGGAATTCCTTCCAATATGTGAATAAAGTGATGAGACCATTATTTTGGTGGTGTCATTCTCCATAGTGTTATGTACTTCTCCAAGTGTTCTGTTGGTGTCCCAGGTCCATCATATCTCTGAATTTTATTGCTTCCCTGTTCTGTGCTAAATATGATGCGCAGTAATCGGTTACATTGATACCAGTCCTTGACTCTCTCTTTGTGCACACCCCACCATCTTGCAGGTGTTTCCTTGAGTGTTATATCTAGAGCTAAGAGCCTCTGATTTTATAACACTTCATATTCATATCTTTTTAGGAATTCTTATAAGTCATTAACCCCATGAAATATGCAAGGTTCTCTTATCTCTGTACCTACCCATCTTACTACACAGTCTATTCTTGCACACCTTCTTGTGGAGGCTTCATGTAATCTCTACTGCCAATTCTCCAACCCTGTATATGAGTCTGATGCACATGATGTGATACTTCTCTAACTGATTACCCCATCTGCAGTTGGATTCACATAATCTTCTTCTCAAGTGGTGGTTCTGTATAACTGGTTAATTTCCTCCAGGTCTAAACAAGTGGGTTCTACAAACCTTTCTCCTTTTGATGCATCTAGTGGCGCAATGACTGTGTACTCTCCTGACTCGAATTTCATCTTCCTCGTCTTCAGATTGATTATGGCCTAATTTTAAAATTCCCAGTCCAATCCAAGCAATGCTGGATAAGATGTTGTGCCATCCACTATTTCTATCACTTCAAAATCGGATTTAGTGCACACTCCATCCAGGTCTACTGCCACACCCTTTAGCCTTCCAATTAGCAGAACCCTATGTTGATTTTCTAGTTTTAGTTGAATAGGTGAATATCCTAATTTTGGATCTCCCATAAATTTCCATGTCTTCTTGGGTAGTACATTCACTTCAGAGCCTAAATCCAGTATAATATCCCCCATGTCGAAATCTCCAATGTTGGCATTCAATCTGAGCTCTCTTCTTGTTCTCCTCCTTGTATGAAAATGATTAATATTTTTCTTCTCTATCTTTCCCTCTACATCTATGTTACATATTTCTAACATATTTTGTAACACTTTAATAGATGATGGATCATTTAGTATTTTAACACGAGATTGCAGAAACTCCTTTGTGGTACTTATTTGTCCTAGGGGTTGTGCTTCATTAGTGTGATCCAAAGATGAAGGCATCACATACATTGGTACCTCTTGAGTGTGTTTTGCAGTTGATGTAGATGAAATGTCTGGCTTACTTGAATATCTCCTTTTTTTTCTTTGCATCAAACTGCTTCTGTGGTTCGACATTCTTCTTCACCCATTGGTGTTATGCTGGATCTTGTATTACTGCATCATCTCCTTTTTTAGATCCTCTGCACGTAACTATGTTTATATTTCTTCCATCATCCCTATCTTATACATAAATTCATTGAAAATTTTGGTTGCTCTGATTTATCTTTTCCTGTATCTTCCCCAATAGTGTCAGACAATCTTCGGTGTGATGGTCAGATGCGTGACAATACATACATGTCGCTGGTGGAAGTGGACATTATCTTGCATAGTGTCTTGGTTGTTGACATTTATGGCATACCATCGGTCCTTTGCCTCTTCCAAATCCTCCTCTACCTCATCCTCCACCTATGTAGCCAACTCGATCTCCTCACGGTTAGTTGTACTAAGGCACCTAGTTATACTACGCGGGATTATATTGTGGTTGCGTGGTATTGTAATACGGATGTGCAATGTTATATTGTTGTGGCATAGTGTTATATGGGGTTGGTACTTGGTTAAAATATGGTGCATCTTTCCCTATAATCATCTTGGCATTCACCCTATAGGTGTCTGATGTTCTTTCCCTCATCAGCTCCATTGTCTTGCAATGTTTGTCATCATTGCCTACTGACTTGCAAAGGTTGCAATATGAACTCTTAGGCACTATCTGGTATTTCTGCCTCATTGGACAATGATATGGATCATGCCTCTATGTCTTACAGATCTCACACCATAGTCCTCCCGTCAGCAAGGGGTTTGGCAATCATGTTTCCATGTATTGCACAAAAGTTGGGCATTCATTCTTGTGGTGTCCTTCTATACTACATGTGGTACACCAAACAACTTATCTTGTGTCCTTACTTCTGTTCTAGTTTAATTGAAATGTTATATTCTTCAGGTCCTCCTTGAGCTCCTCTATTGCTGGATTTGTCTTCTAATATTGGTTCTATTCTAGTTGCAAGGTTTCCTACAGAGCCTCTACCTAGGTACGAAACTTTTGTTATCTCAAAGGGTATTTCAAGTGTGGTATTAGTGAATTCACAAATAGATGCCTATGTTGCATATCTGTCATGACATACTTTATCTTTTCCTTCAATCATTTGAATATTTGGTCTATCTCCCATACAAATTCTCCTAGTTTATGTCTGATCTCTATCATCTCATTCATGTACTGATCCTCTGAGATAGGCTTCTGGAATTCATTTATCAACAGCTTCTTCATAACCACAATTGTTTTGGTTGTTACTGGTGGAATGTTTGCAGCTAAGCTCATGTACCAATCCAGTGCGTGGTATCTCAGCATGATGGATAACTATGCAAGTTTGGTATCCTCATCTGTGATCTTATTTTCTTCCTAGATCTTTTCACAGATGAAAAAGTGCTTCTCAGGGTCCTCCGACGCCTCTCCTTTGAATTCTGGTAACCTAATGGTAGGATCATGTCCTGCCATCCTTAATGTTGAACTACTACCTCCACGTGGTGTAGATCCTTGACTAATAATTCCTGAACTAGATGCCCCAGTTGTTTCTCCCTATGTATATGTACTTCCTCCTATGTTTCTTCCACTGAAATTCGATTGTCTAAATGGTGGTGTTCTTTCTGGTGTATTAGTCGCACATGATTTTATGGGTTCCACACTAACACTGATATGGATAGGATTTTTTCCTCCAGTTTCTTCTCTTGGACCTCTTGTCTTCCAATCATATGCCGCATGCATGATTTCCTCAATCTAATCCATAGCCCAGAGATCCTCTACTTCTTCTTCATCACTTGCCAAACCTTCCCCCATGGCTATGGCTCTCTTCTTATTGTTCATCTTATATTGGTAGGGTACTTGACTGCATATTCTTATAGTTGTTGCCATGATCTTCTTGATTTGGTCTTCCTCCATCATGATTGGATCCAAGACCTCCTCCTCCTTTCCTTTCTCCATCTCTTCCTCCATTTCTTTGTCTCTTGTGAGTGCTTCCCCACTTCCCACATGCACGCAGGGAAGTTTAGTTGTCTAAGGCCATTGTCATTAAACCTTTGTTATACAATAACATATTAATGGAAGTATACATCGATCTGATATACCTACCTTAAGGTCCCTTCAGGAACTCTTTCTCTGCTACGTTGTAAGACTTTGTAGTATCTACTGTAAAATCTGTGATAAATCCTGCAACAATGATGTCTAACTAAAAATCTACTGCATGTGTAAATTTATTGTCAACTTGTTGTAACTGCACGATCTCCACATAATTCCACTCTAGTTGTCTGATCCAATTTTTAGGGTGGTTGTATTTCAACCTCAATATCCACTCCTGCAACACATGTGGGAAATAACAGAAAAATACTTCGTGCAAGTCATTGAATATGTACTTGTCCAAATATTTTCTAGGTGTTAACTTCGGGTTTCTGTTATCTTTTTGCGTAAATTCCATCTCCTTTGTTTTCAACCATCTCTCAATATCTTCCTTCATTGGGTTCCATGGTCTCAACATCCCCTTTTATATTCTCATTCTTTTAACGATGTGTCACCATATCTGACATTCTTTTCACGCTTCTTCAGCAGATCTCATTCACTCAATCCCATTATGTTCCAACTGGAAACAAAACCATTTGTTGGTTAGACTTCACTCCGACTACCAGTCTTGGGATAACCCAAGTTCATATCTACTATGGTTTCCAACAAACACCTCCTAATACTATCGGCCCTTGTTGGCATAGGGGCAGACCCATGGTTCAATGCTTCGACAATGCACAAACAAAACCCTAACTATCGGCCCTTACGACAACACCTATGAAGCAGGAAAAGTGTCACCCAAGGTAGAGGCAGGGGGGGTTATAGGAAACAGGTGTCTGTAACCAAGATGGAACACATATGTATGATTACAACACTTCACGGAGTACTTAGGAAAACATATATTAGTTCATTAGCTTTAATCACATCGCAGATCAAACCTTAAGTACAGATCGGTGTAGTTACAATGAGAAATACACATCGCACTTAGCATCATAAGTCAGATATAACACATTCAATATATACAAAGAATTAAGCATTCATAGATTTATTATATCATTAATAACATTCAATGCACTAAATAGATCCATAAGATAAACATTATAGAACAAATCAAACCATTAACACAAGATTTATGTGGTTCAGCCCAGTGTGGGGCTACGTCCACCAACTGCTTCTTCTTCTATTATTCTGCTTCAATCTCTTACATTCATCTGCTCCTGTGAACTAAGCCACAAAGTCAATATTTGCACTAGATAGGTGATATGCACACTAAGCACCAGATCCACCTTCCCAAAATCAGATCAAGGCATAGAGCCAACTCGCACAGAGCATTACATATATAGTATGTTGCACGAAGCAACTTAGATCCACTTTCACTTAGCTACATACACATCCCTTGTCTCTTGCACTTAGCCCATCACTACATTGCTTGCACTAAGAACACTTTGTTACCTCTAAATTACAATATTCCTTCCTGTATATACTTTTACATCCCTTAAAAAAAGGCCTAATCATGGGTAAACCCATGGGCCAACATCCCAAAACCCTAATACAAAAACTCTAATGAACCCCTTGCTGGGTCCACAAAATAAGTGAGATACCACGATCTCAGCTCTGCCTGGGTGCTCCATCTTCAACCAGTCTATCGAAGTCCAAAATTGGTCAAACCCGATCAATGTTTCCTCAAAACTTGGTCGAGGGCCAACAGGCCCCCAACACTCACATGTGACTCATCTCGAGTCACTCAGATCTGGGAAAAACTTCTTCGAAGGCCTCAAGGTTAGCTCGAGCTGCCTCAACCTGCTGCTTCTCTTGAGCCTCCTGCTTAGCAAGCTCTTGGAGTACTTGCTCGGTAACAGGTCCTTCCATGCACCATGCCACTATTGCAACCACTTGGTCCAACTGTGAGCTTTATCCTTCGATCTCTTCAAGCACTATGCAGGCTTCATCCTACAGCGATTGTCGCCTATGGGTGACTTCCATGACTCTTCCCTAGATGGAAATAGTTTGTTGCTAGGCCATGCGTTGTTCTTGTGATCTCCTCATTCTCTCGACCATAGTGAGTAACTTCATATGCACTTGAACTGTCAGTGCCTTCAAAGAAGTGTTTAGCAAAGCACTTCATCGTGTATTACTATTAGGTACCCATGAACCTAATAGGTTGGCTCATGATGAGACCCCTTATCCTCTTGGCTAGGTCTTGTTTATTATTTTTTGGGTCCCTATTGTTTCTTGTTGAGAGGCTTTTTATTGCCTTATTGAGGATCCCTGGGTGAGGCATCTTGAGGTTTTATTTCTAGTCTTTTATATTTTACCAGTTGCTTTTACCTTCTAAGCGTTTAGCCCCTTCTTCCCACAATATAAGGTGCAACCCTACAAATAGGTCAATCTGATGCTCGAACAAGGGGAATGGGATAAATGAGCGGGAGATAAGATGAAAAAGTGGTAGTATGATGGGAGCAGACAATGGCTCTTCAGAAATCCCCCCGATGGAAAACCAAAACCCATGGGTACAGTATTTCTAGGACACCCTGTCAATCTCTCCAATCATGGTCAAGTGGGTTAATGTAAGATCCAAGCAATCGTCAGAGATAAAAGGAGTCAGATGCATA
>SNQJ01S0008998.1:69379-80854 GCA_010110895.2 Picea sitchensis
AAGAACCACTAAAACCTTGGAAAGGGGAATAATTCACCTTTCTTAATCCTTCTTGTGAAAGAGCTTCAAGTATTTGTAAATCTTCATCAAGTGGAATATCTGCCTCTACATCTTTATTCTTGAGACATAGGGGATCTAGCTTGTCTAAGGGTTCCATTTCTTCTTCACTCTCTGAGTCATAGAACAAGGTATCATCAAAAAACTGGAAAGGAAAATGACTTACCTCATTCTCTTCATCTTGTGCAGGAGGGACATGATCTTGGAAAGCTTCATCATACTGAGGAGAAGTTACTGGAGCTTTATCCTCATAATTCACGTTTATAGTTATATCTTTGTTGCATTCTATTATATTATGGGAGAGGTATTTCTCCTCTTCAAGGGGTTGATAATGGCCTTCATAAACCTCATCTTTTGTATCAGAGGTTTCTTGGTATTGATCATAATATGTTGTCTTGAGATCTTCTACAATCTCAGTTGTGAATCCTTTGTGTTCTAAGGCTACCATGAGGTTTTGAAGGACATCTTCATATGTTTGGAAATGTGGCTTAGTAAGGTCTATAAACGTATTGATGAGGTGTATGAAAGATGATATACCCCTGTCCTTCCAACAACTCTTGAAATGATATTGTAAGTAGGATGGAAGAGTGAGTAAGAACAATTTTATACGAGAATCCTCTCCTCCCAACTTTATCTCCCTCAAATACTCCAAAAAAATTATGATGTGAGGAGTTGGGAGGCCCAAAAACATTGGAGAGTTGTCTAGCCATTTTGTATCAAAGTGATTTGGGTATCCTTGAAAACTTCTGAAATCAATACTTGGATACATTTGCTCCCAGTGTGCCATGATCCCATAACTTGGAAGTATCACAGAACATAAGGTGGCACCCTGAGAAATATTAGTGGAGTCACCAGATAATTTGCCTGAAACTATCAAAGGATAAGGGAAAACACCCTAGTGGAGTCGCCAGGTAATCTTGTAAGATAAGGCTCTGAGGTGAGGCTTACCAAAAAGATTTGTTGTTTGAGGAGAATTGACTTGGTGTTCCCCGGCAATGACGCCAAAATGTTATCCCACAGTTTGTAGCTAGGTCAAGTGGCTATGAAATAGAAGTCCAAATTGGCGTAATAGGAACCTATCCCACCCAATGTCACCATGATGTGGAGCTTCTTTCACTTTAGGGAGGTTAGGCCTAGGGGAGACGTCCCTGGTAACCTGGAGTTTTGAAGAGGCAAAGGTTTAAAAAGCCAAATTAAAGTTCCCCCTTCACAGGTCACCACCAAAACAGATAGTCCCAACTAAACAATCAATAATGAAGTGTAGGCCCAAAGAAGAACACCTACTCGGAACAAATAAAACCAATATATATATGCAAGCTATGATTTAATGGGTTAGTACTTCAATAGATATCTGATATCAATGTATAAAAAATTACAACAATAAATATTGACGAGATCAATGTTTGTTACTATAGCAATGAAATAATATTACTTCACCAATAAATATCAAGATGATATAGCAATCAATGTATCCAATCAATCCTCATTCAATAAATGCATCAAATCACCATCCAATTGCTTAATATATAAAAATTATTGTATCAACATGAAATAACCAAGGGTGACGTCATCTTTTAGGGTTAGTAGTTAGTTAGGGTTTCAATTTATAAGAGGTTTTGAGAGTTGTTTCAATCACTTTCACTTCAACATTAGAGGCTAAAGATCAGTGCCTAGGGTTATGGAGTCAAAAGGTGAAGGATGCAAAAGTTTAAGGGGATGTGATTCAAAGGACAAGAGGGAAAGGTTTCAAATTGCTGCGACAACAAGGCCTTAAAGATAGAACCCTAGGGGAGAGAGGCTCACTCCAGTGTTTCTTAAGAAAGGCC
The DNA here is from genome assembly GCA_010110895.2 of Picea sitchensis. Taxonomy (NCBI): domain Eukaryota; kingdom Viridiplantae; phylum Streptophyta; class Pinopsida; order Pinales; family Pinaceae; genus Picea; species Picea sitchensis. The sequence continues at coordinate 71,263 of SNQJ01S0008998.1, forward strand.
TCATGCTCTCTCCTCCCTCCCGGCAAACAGCTAGCTCGAAGACAAGTAAAATCAAGACAGGAGAGTTTAAAGAGTGAGAGTGTTGCAAAGGCAAGGCTCTTTCATCAAACCCTAAAAGAAAAATGGCCCTAGGTGTAGATAACCAAGGCCTAGGATGTCCTCTTCCTCTTGAAGTTTAAAGGTACGACTAGCTTAAGGGAAGAAGAAAGAAAGAGTGTAGCAATGGCTAGGCTCTCTTCTTCTTCTTCAAATGGCTAAAAGGTTTTTCTATCAGGGGACATGAGACAATGACCTACTTGTGTGTTTTTCCCCTAGGGTTTTGATTAAAAAATATTTATAAATAGATGCAAGAAATTAAACTACAACCATTCAATCAAGAAGTTTTGCAGAAAAATACTTACAAATCATTAAGAAAATAACATCCAAACCCTAGTTGTAAACCTTCCTTCAAGAAAAACACCATAAATTGCCAAAAATCTCCTCTCCAAACAAGTGCACCTTCCTCAAAATAGCCAATAACACTAATAGGGCACAAAACTCAGACCTCACTAGGAGAGTGAGTGATGAGTTATGTCAAAATGAGGCTAAAACTCCTCAATATATAGTGTATCAATGACCTTAATTAATTTTAGGTCATAAAAAATGGTCGACAAGACCATAATACTGTTTTTACATTAAATTGTCAAAATAAAACCCTAACTGAGTTGTAATAAAGGTAAAATCCCTTTCAAGGGAGGTGCTAGCCCCTTTTAGGGTAGATGAGACATCCAGGAGCAAAACGTTAGGCCCCTAGAGGCTTCTCCAACATGCCACACATGCCACTGTTTCCTAGTCTGCCTCCAAGAATGATAATGAAGCTGGATGACATCATGGTAAGGATGGGGATTCTCTAAGCCTTCCAAGTCCAACATTCCATTGAAAAGGAGTCATTCCCCCTAGGTTGGGCTCTGCCAAAGTGCCTCTAGTGAAACGTCCTCTTCTTCTCCGGTGTAAAACCTCGGTCAAACACTTTCCTGTCTCTGCCCGTCTGACGGGGTCTCAGCAACCATCTGATGGGCTCTTCATCCCCATGGAGGTCTGAACTAATCATCTCCCCATGTGTACCAGTCCAAATGGTACCTGTCCATCAAGCATGGTCCTACACATCAAAAACCACGCCCTCCATGGGCTCATTAGTCACAGGGATCATAGAAATTTCAATCATAGTTCATCATTAATATTATCAAACATATGCATAAAAACCCTGATATATCATTGAACAACTCAAAGATATTACAAAAATCAATAATACAAGATCGAAGAAAAAGACAAGACATCCTATTGGGCTAGCATCCACAAGAGAAGGGAAGTTCCCAAGATGGTTTCATCCAAGCCATGTAAATGAGGTGATGTGGCTAAGGGATGTCCAGACAACTGGGTAGAGTGAAATCCATGGATGCATAATGTTATTTGTGGGTGACTTTGTAGAAGGCGAGCTGTACCCGTCATGGATGCAATTTTTTCCAAGCCCGTTCTTGCCTTTATTCTTTCTTTATTTGATTTTTCTTATTCTTTTTCTTTTTATTCAAGGTCTAACCATAGGACATTGCCTTAGCATGGTGACCAGAGCTGACAGTGTTACCCACAAGTACTTTTACAGAGATGAGAAGGATAGCTCGTGATGATACCCCCTTTCCCTTAGTCATGCAACTAGAGGTCACTGCCTTGGCGTGGTAACCAGATAATGGAAATTTCATACTATTAGGTACCCATGAACCTAATAGGCTAGCTTGTGATGATACCCCCTATCCTCTTGGCTAGGTCTTGTTTATTATTTTCCGGGTCCCTCTTGTTTCTTGCTGAGAGGCTTTTTATTTCCTTCTCGAGGATCCCTGGGTGAGGCATCTTGAGGTTTTATTTCTAGGCTTTTATCTTTTACCAGCTGCTTTTACCTTCTACGCCTTTAGCCCCTTCTTCCCACAAGATAAGGTGCAACCCTACAAATAGGTCAATTCGATGCCCAGACAAGGGGAATGGTATAAATGAGTGGGAGATAAAATGTAAAAGTGGTAGTATGATGGGAGCAGACGATGGCTCTTCAAAAATCCCCCCGATGGAAAACCAAAACCCATGGGTACAAATTTGCTAGGACACCCTGTCAATCTCCCCAATCATGGTCAAGTGGGTTAATTTAAAATCCAAGCAATCGTCAGAGATAAAAGGAGTCATATGCATATATCCAAAGGTTATAATGATCAAAAGTGACACATACCATGATACCTAGACCAATTACCTCATGGAGCAATAGCCTTCTCCAATACAAGACCAAGCTGATGGTGATGGATATTGTTATTGTTGAGAAGACGAATCTGATGAAAGAAGAAAAGGATGGGCCCTCCAGGGCCATGCTCAGGTCAATCCTTCTCTCGGTACTCCATGTCTAGGACCTATGGGCCTCGAGACATGATATCCTAGTTATCCCTAGAAATCGGGGATAGCAAGACACACCTTATGGAGCTTACATAACTCAGTTACGTAGCCCGGTTGTGATTTTGTTCCCTTGGACCAAATTGTCATTGTGTCCCTAAATGGATTCAGGAGGTGAGTTGCAACTGTCCATAGAAACCAAAACATGCCTCAGATTGATGAAACACCAGTTTTTTTAACTCCTGTCACCAGATTCCAGCTAGGGGCACCCCTCTCCTATGATTCCATCACCCAAAAAATTGTTTGTTAAAGGATCTACAGAACTAGGGTTTATCTTAGTGAGGCACAATGCAAATATGACATAGGGGGTCAACTTTAAAATCCCCTATGTCGAGCATTTGTGGTCACCGTGGTCATGTGGGCACTGGTCATACACACCTTCTATAGATTACGAAACTTAGATACGTCACCTGATTGTGATTTTGTTCCCCCGGGCCAAATTGTCATTGTGTCCCTGAATGGCTTNCCAGCTAGGGGCACCCCTCTCCTATGATTCCATCACCCAAAAAATTGTTTGTTAAAGGATCTACAGAACTAGGGTTTAACTTAGTGAGGCACAATGCAAATATGACATAGGGGGTCAACTTTAAAATCCCCTATGTCGAGCAATTGTGGTCACCGTGGTCATGTGGGCACTGGTCATACACACCTTCTATAGATTACGAAACTTAGTTACGTCACCTGATTGTGATTTTGTTCCCCCGGGCCAAATTGTCATTGTGTCCCTGAATGGCTTCAGGAGGCGAGTTGCAACTGGCCATAGCACCCAAAATATGCCTCTGGACAATGAAACACTAGTTCTGTTGGACTCCTGGCACCAAATTCCATCTAGGGGGACTCCTCTCCCGTGATTTCGTCACCCAAAAAAGTGTTTGTTAGAGGATCTCTAGAACTAGGGTTTATCTTAGTGAGGCACAATGTAAATCCAACAAAGGGGGTCAACTTTCAAAGCCCCTATGTCAAGATATTAGGGGCACTATGTTCATGTGGGGATTGGTCACACACACCTTCTGGAGCTTATGGAACTCAGTTACATCACCCAGTTGTGATTTTGTGGCCCTAGACCAAATTTTCATTGTGTCCATGAATGGATTTCGGATGTCAGTTGCAACTAGTGATAACACCCAAACCCTGCCTCAGATCGACAAAATGATGGTTATGTTAGACTCTTGGCACTAGATTCCAGCTTGGGGGACCCCTATCCTGTGATTCCTTCGCCCAGAAAAGTGTTTGTTAGAGGATCTTCAGAATTAGATTTTAGTTCAATGAGGAAAATGCAAATCTGACATAGGTGGTCAACTTTCAAATCCCATGTGTCGGGCAATTGTCGCCACCGTGGTCATGTGGGTTTTGGTCATGCACATCTTTCGAAGCTTAAAGAAATCAATTATGTCACCCGGTTGTGATTTTTTTTCCCCATACCAAATTGTCATCATGTCCCTGAATGGCTTCAAGAGGCGAGTTGCAACTCGCCATAAAACTCAAATCGTGCCTTAGATTGATGAAACGCTAGTTCTGTTGGACTCTTGGCACCATATTCCAGTTAGGGGGACCCCTCTCCTGTCACTTCATCACCAAAAAAAGTGTTTGTTAGAGGATCTTTGGGACTAGGGTTTATCTCAGTGAGGCACAATGAAAATATGACATAGGCGGTCAACATTCAAATCCCTTATGTTGGGTGATTGTGGGCACTGTGGTCATATGGGCGTTGGTCATACAGACCTTCCAAAGCTTAAAGAACTTAGTTATGTTGTCTAGTTGTGCTTTTTTGTCCCCATACCAAATTGTCATTGTGTCCCTGAATGGATTTAGGAGGCGAGTTGCAACTCACCATAGCACCCAAGCCATTCATTGGATCGACAAAATGCTAGTTATGTTGGACTCATGGCACCAGATTCTACCTAGGAGGACACATCTCCTATAATTTCATCACCCAAAAAAGTGTTTGTTAGAGGATATTCGGAACTACGGTTTAGCTCAATGAGACAGAATGCAAATTCAACACATGCAGTCAAATTTAAAATCCTCTATGTTGGGTGATTGTTAGCACCGTGGTCGTTTGGTGATTGGTCATATAGACCTTTCGGAGCTTACAAAACTTAGTTACATCACCCAGTTGTGATTTTGTGCCCCTAGACCAAATTGTCATTATGTCCCTAAATGGCTTCATGATTCGAGTTGAAACTCACCATAGCACCCAAATCGTGCCTCAAATCGACAAAACGCCAGTTCTGTTGGACTCCTGGCATCGAATTCTATCTAGGGTGACCCCTCGCCTGTGATTTCATCGCCCAGAAAATTGTTTGTTAGAGTATCTCCAGAACTAGGGTTTAGCTCAGTGAGGCACAATGCAAATCCGATACAGGGGGTCAACTTTCAAAGCCCCTGTGTCGAGCAATTGTGGGCACCGTGGTCATGTGGGCGTTGGTCATATAGACCTTTCGAAGCTTACGAAACTTATTTACATCACCCGATTGTAATTTTGTGCCACCAGACTAAATTATCATTATGTCCCTGAATGGCTTCAGGAGGCGAGTTGAAACTTGCCATAGCACCCAAACCATTCCTTAGATCGATGAAAAGACAGTTCTGTTGGACTCTTGCCACCAGATTCCAACTAGGGGAAATCGTCTTCTATGACTCTCACACCCAAAAAAGTGTTTGTTAGAGGATCTATGGAACTAGGGTTTAGCTCAGTGAGTCACAATGCAAATCTGACATAGGGGGTTAACTTTCCAATCCCATATATCGACCGATTGTGGGCACCGTGGTTGTATGGGCATTGGTCATACATACCTTCTGGAGCTTACGAAACTCAGTTATGTTGCCCAATTGTGATTTTGTGCCCCCAAACCAAATTGTCATTGTGTCCCTAAATGGATTTAGGAGGCAATTTGCAACTCGCCATAGCACCCAAATCATGCCTTGGATCGACGAAAAACCAGTTCTGTTGGACTCCTGGCACCAAATTTCAGCTATGACAACCCCTCTCCTATGATTCTATCACCCAGAAAAGTGCTTGTTAAAGGATCTTCGGAAATAAGGTTTAGCTTAGTGAGGTACAATACAAATTCGACACAGGGGGTCAAATTTCAAAGCCCCTGTGTCAGGAGATTGTGGGCACTATGGTCATGTGGACATTGGTCATACAAACCTTCTAGAGCTTACGAAACTCAGTTGTGTCACCCTGTTTCGATTTTGTGCCCACAGACCAAATTATCATTGTGTCCCTAAATGGCTTCAGGAAGCAAGTTGCAACTCACCATAGCACCCAAATCATTCCCTAGATCAACAAAATGTCAGTTCTGTTGGATTCCTGGCACCATATTCCAACTAGGGGGACCCCTCTCCTATGATTCCATCACCCAAAAAATATTTTTTTAAAGGATCTCTGAAACTAGGGTTTAGCTTAGTGAGGCACAATGCAAATCCGACACAGGGGGTCAACTTTCACAACCCCTATGTCGGGCGATTTTGGGCACCGTGGTCATGTGGGCATTTCCCATATGGACCTTCCAGAGCTTACAAAACTCAGTTATGTCATCTGACTATGATTTTGTGCCCCAGGACCAAATTGTCATCGTGTCCTTGAATGGCTCCAAGAGGTGAGTTGCAACTCGCCATAGCACCCAAACCGTGCCTTGGATCGATGAAATTGCCCAAATTAATGCTACTCAAATTAGTTCACTAGTGAAAATTTGTTTTTATCATAGGTTTCTTTGATTTGATTATGTTTTCCAAATTCTCCCAATTATTCCCAAGCACCATGTCTCCAAAGATGAAGTTATCTGACTTGAAGATATATACATGGTTACTAGATCAAACACTATCCATGGTCTTGGAATATATTCCTTTTTTTATTTTTTGGACTTGGGGAATTTTTTAAGATGGTCATTGTTTTTTAAGGTTAAGGGGGCCTTTGCAATTCATGTTCCGAACCCATTTACTCTATAATTGGTTCAATACTATAGTGGTTGTTTCAAAACAAAATTGGTTTTTATTTTCTTCCAGTATGATTGACCTTGATAAAGAAGAATGACTACGGAAACATCGGCATGAAAATTATTTCCCCTTTGGAAACATTGTGAGGAACAAGAGAATAAGTGTTTTTCATCCTTGCAAGAGACTAATACCAAGCTAGAAAATGGAAAAACTATACTGTGGGATATTATTACTTAGTTTAATGAGCAAGTCACATCTTTATAGAAGTATAACAATGAAATACCCAATGAAATTACTTCATTGTAGGACACTAAATCCAATATTCCTAATTCCATTGATTCATTACATGATACTAATGAAATACTTCAAAATGAAGTTAGTTCTTTGTATAAAAATACTTCTAGTCTTCTTAAGAAGAATATTTTGCACAAGAAACTAATATCCAAGTTCAAGATGAGATCAATTCAATATAGAACTGTATTCCCAACTTTGTCTAGGGATTAACAATTGCATATATCCTTCTGAGAATACATGTTCTTGTAGAAGTTTTGAGGAACTAAGATGTTACCATATGTAGCCACAAAATGAAGAGGATAGAAGACTTGGAGATCACTTGAATTTGTTTTATGTCCTACCTTTAGTGCATCCCAAAGAATTTGATGGACATAAGAAACAAAGCCACATCCCAAAGAATTTGATGGACATAAGAAACAAAGCCACTTTATTATGCTATGATTACTTCATTATATTCTACCACATTTACCAGCCCAAGATCACCCCTTGAAACTAGTAGCTCCTTGAAACATTCTTAATGATTAACCTTTTAACATAGTATCAATGTAGGTTCACTATTTTATATCCTCTCTTTCAAATGACATTTCATTTCTATGAACTATTTCAAAGTTATATGATATCCCATTCTGGTATCCATGTGAAGAGGGAATAATTCATGTTTGTTATTTGTCCTTACAAAAAACACATTGTTCCCACCAACATCTGAAAGTGTATCATTCGACAAAACCTTCCAAATGGTTCCAAGTGCTTCCTACTAGTTTGCCTTTCATCTTTAGTCATAAACATCTTGAAGATATCAAGAGCATTGATATTAAGCTTCATATAGTACTCCCATGACTTCCTAGAGAAGTCAACAATGAATTATATGAAATATTTAGATCCTTTATGGAAGCCACAGGTATCCCACAAAATGTCTAAATGCACCATCTCAAGAATCTCTTGAGCTCTACAATCACCTGAAAAGAACTTCTTTAATAGCCAATGTTACTAAAATTATTCCACTAATGAAAATTTGTTTCTATCGTAGGTTTATTTGAGTTGATTGTGTTTTCCAATTTGTCCCAATTATTCCCAGTGGTCATGTCCCCAAAGATGAAGTTATCCAACTTGAATATGTACACATGGTTACTAGATCAAACAATGCCCATGGTTTTGGAATATATGTCTTTTTTTAGTTTTTGGACTTAGGGAATTTTTTAAGGTGGTCATTTGTTTTGAAGGTTAATAAGTCCTTTTCAGTTCATGTTCCCAACTCATAGACTCTATAATTGGTTCAATATTGTAGTGGTTGTTGCACAATTTTTTTATTTATTTTTATTCCACTATGATTGACCTTGATAAAGAAGAACGACTTTAGAAACATTGGCATGAAATAATTGCCTCTTTGGAAACATCATGAGTAACGAGAGAATAATTGTGTTTCTTCCTTGCAAGAGACTAATACCCAACTACATAATGTAACAACTACACCATGGGATATTATTACTTAGTTTAATGATCAAGTGACATCTTCATAGAAGTATAACAATGAACTCCCTAGTGAAATTACTTCATTGTAGGACACTAAAGACAAGCTTCCTAATGCCATTGATTCATTACATGATACTAATGAAATAATTCAAAATGAGGTTAGTTCTTTGTAGAACAATACTTCTAGTCTTCTTGAGAAGAATGTTCTGCACAGGAAACTAATATCCAACTTCAAGATGAGATCAATTCATTATATAACTCTATTCCCATATTTGTGAGGAAGGTGTCCCAATTTAGAGTGATAATGTTTGACTTTTTGATGAATGTCATAATACATGAGTGAATTAAGAAGTACTAAAGGCCATTTAGACAATTGCATTAGAAAATTACAAGCTTTGGTTCATGTTTCTTTTAAGAAGTACGATGAATTAGTTGAGTGATCGACACTTCATATAAATGAGATGTGAGAATCCAATAGCGATGCTACTCAACCACCTTTGGAAGAATTTGTGAAGATGGAAGGATACCTAACTCATTGGATTAGGATGTTCAATACTTTTACAAAAATACCTTGTTTATGTTAATTCATATTCTCTTGTAATTATGGCTTCTCATGGACATTCTTCATCCATTTTTTGTTGTTTTGTATTCGGGGAGAATGAGGTTCTTGACACTTTAAAAGAGGTCACTCTCAACCCTCTTTTGATGCTAGTTTTTCTTATTCAATGTTGGCTATTCATGAACAATCCTGTCTTTATTTTGAGAAGCATACTAGAGGAATTGGTTCCAAATTACTTTAGAAAATGGGTTACATGAGTGGTGGATTTGATAAAAATGGAAAGATATTACTACTCCTATTGATCCTATGATAAGATTAGTGACTGAAAATCTTGGATACTTTGATAATTAATCACCATATGCATGTCACCCCAATTTGGAACTCATAATAACCATTGTGGTTGTTGTGCATGCCAATTTGGCATGCACAATAGCCATTGTGGTTGTTGTGCATGCCAATTTGGCATGCACAATAGCCATTATGGATGTTGTGCTTGCCAAATTGGCATGCACAACAACCACAGGGATGTTGTGCATGCCAAAATGGCATGCAAAAAAAATCAGTGGCTTTTGTGCATCCCAATTTGGAAAGGAAAGGAATGTCAAGGTAAGGCATGTCATGTCAAGGAAAGGCATGCCAAAGCAAGGCAAGGCATGGAATGTCAAGGAAAGGAAAGATATGTCAAGGCAAGGCATGGCTTGTCAAGGCAAGGCATGTCAAGAAAAGGAAGGACATGTCAAGGCAAGGCATGGCTTGTCAAGGAAAAACATGTCAAGGCAAGGCATGGCTTGTCAAGGCAAGGCATGTCAAGGAAAGGAAATACATGTCAAGGCAAGGCATGGCTTGTCAAGGCAAGGCATG